>CAUYUJ010017838.1:132500-144737 GCA_963575745.1 Prorocentrum cordatum
GAATCCTGGGCCCAGCACTGGCCAGGGATCGCGAGCGGCGAACGCATCCGTACCCCCGCCCTGGCGGTCTGGAGTCTGGGGCGCGATCCCGCGGACACGTGGTCGGACGGCTACGCTCCGCGCGGGGCATCCGCGAAGAACTGCCCCGCATCCGCGGGGTCGCGGCCCAGTGGCGGGGCCTTCGAGGCCGTGGGCACGTATGTGCGTTTGGCCCGCGAAGCACCCATCCTGGGCACAGGAGGGGGCCTGGCCAGCACGGGTGAGCTGCGTGCCGACACGGTGCTACCACAAGGAATGTCGAACATACACTGAGGGGGCTGTTCAGGCCAAGGCGAGCGTCGGCCACGAACAGTTTCTCCAGACTTATGGACCGAACGAACGGCCGAAAACAGGAGCCCCTCCTGAAACCCAAGTGGTTGTTCTCTTGTCTGGCCCAGACATCTGGCATCGCAGCTGTTCACAACGTGGCCCTCTGGTCTGGACCCCTTCCTGGGGACCAGCTGTCCATCACGAACAATTGTTCGACGTCTCTGGGGCCCGGTGAGGGTTCCCGGCAGCTGAGATTTCCTCCACCACCTCCACCATTCATCCGCCCTCCCAACACAACAAAAGCGCACACTCGTTTTACGTCGTATCACGGCAGAATCAGTCCGCAAGCGCGGCCGACAAGCCAGGAATCGCAACAACACACACAAACAAACACACACATAGGTACATCGATAACAACATACATACAAACAAACATACATTGACACGCACACACATACATACAGTCATTCATGCATGTCTGCATACATACATACATACAGGCATACATACACCACACACACATACATACATACATACATACATGCATGCATGCATACATACATACATACATATTGCACACATACATAAGCACCATACCATACCATCCATCCATACATTCATACATACACGCATATTTTCATACATGCATGCAAACATACAATTTGACATACGTACACAACTACTCCCACAAACACACACACCACACTAATGTGTTCGTCGGCGGCGAATCAAAAAGGTAAACTGCACCAGCGATCAAGCAATTCGGGGCTGCCGAAGAGCGAATTGTCCAGCGTGCAGGAGGAGAGACTGAGACAAACAGAACGGCCGCGAATGCGGGGAGGAAGGGGCACTCAGAGGTGGAAGACATTCATCCCGAGCGCGTTGGCGCGGCTGGCATCGGCAGCGGGGGCCGTGACAGCGGCCAGGCCGCGGCGTCGGTGCATCCACTGACGCTGCCGATGCCCAATGCGCGGAAAGGAAGGGTGCACGCAGCGGAACCGCCCAGGTGGGGGGCCGACTCTGTGCTGCAAACGAGGAGACGCACAGCGGAGCCGCCCCATGCGTGGGCCGAGCGGGTATTACAAGTGACGGGGAAAGCAATCCAGGTTTCAGACTGCCAACAACAAAATGCTGTGCCCGCTGGGTGTACGGCGACGGTTGCGGCGAGGCGCAGGATCCATGAACGCCAACGCCAAGAGGAGCTGCCAGCCGAGGCCGCAGCGGCGGCGCCATGGCGGCGCGCGGAGCGAGGAAGGAAAGGCGCGGGGGGGGGGGGGCAGGAGGGGGGAGCCACGCGCCTGCGTAGAAACCCCAACAGGCGGGGCGACGGCGCCAGGCGGCCCAGCGCCAGCACTGCCGCTGCCAGGCGGGCGGCACCACCTACGCGACGCCGGGCGCGTCGCACGCCGCGCCAGGGAACACAGCTGCAGCCGAGGCCGTTGGAGACCACGCGCCGTCCGGGGAGGGCAGCGGTCGGTCGGTCCAGAAGCACCCGAGCGGTGGCCCGCGACCAAGCCGTGACCAAAGGCCGATAGAGGCCGCGCGCCGTCTGGGCGGACAGCGCGCGGCCGGTCTAGGGGCACTGAACCGGCGCGCAGTGCTAGCTCGGTGGATGAATCCTTCATGCACGCGCGCAAACGCTGGCCCGCGTGACCAGGTCCCGCCGGGGCGGCGGCACACGGGCGGCTCGCAACATGGCTCGCGCTGGCGGAGGAGGCAGCGGAGGAAAGGGGGCGCCGCGCTGGCCAGGGTCGCGGTCGCCACCGCCACGCAGAGCGCAAAACCGTTGCCGGGCCGCCCCAAGTTCACCGCCTATCTGCTGCGCCCCCCTGACCCGGGTCAAGAGGGCCCCTTCGAGCTGAACGTGCGCCGGGTCATCCTCAGGGCGCGCCCGCCCCTTGCCCCGCCCCCTTTAACCCGAAGCGAACGAGTCCCATTGGGCGCGGGCGCCCAGCGGCGCGGCCCAGGCGGTCTCGACGAGAAGCCGGAGCTCGCGCCGCGGAGGCAAAGGTGGCCCCCCTCGCAAGCTGGCGCTGAAGCGGCGGCGGCGCTGGAAATTCCACGGCCGCCGACGCAGGGAAGGGGCGAGGAGCCTCATGGCCTCATGGGCGGGCGGTGGGTTCACGCGCGGACGCTTGTCCGCGATTGCCCAGTCGCCGGCTTTCGCCGCTGGCTTGGCGGGCGAGCCGGGCGCCGCGCGACGCCCCGACTGGCGGGCGGCGGGCGGGCAGGGCGCTGGAGGGAGGGGGCGGCGGGCCGCGCGCGGGGGAGGGGGGGGCGCCGGGAGAGTCGTGGGGGAGAAACGCCGCGCGAGAAACGCCGTCGCCGTCGCGAGGGGCGTCGGTCGGGGCGTCGTCGGGGGGGGGGTCGGGGGGGCGCGCGGCTGGGGCGCTGGGTCCACGCGCGTCGGGCTCGGCGTCACTGTCGCGGGCTTGATCCGCCTGGCAGAGTCCGTCTGGCCGCTCGCGGTTGCAATGCTGGTTTTCATCCGGTTGCTCACTGTTGTGCTGGTGGAGTCCAGCGCGCTGCGCAACGTCGAACTGTCGCGGTCGGCCGCGTCGTTCGCAAAGTGGCCGCTGGAGTGCGTCCTGCTGCTCGTGGGCATGCGGCAAATGTTCCGTCGCCCCGCCCCCGATGGCGCTGCCGTCGCCCGCCCTGCTGCCCGCGGCCCCGCAGCTGGGCCCCGCAGTCCAGCTGTGGCGACGAGGGCTCTTCAGGACGAGCAGCGGTCAGCGGGCCCGCCCCGTCGCGGGCGCCCCAAGAAGCCAGCCGTGGCGGCGAGGGCCCCCCACGACGCGCCGCTGTGCAGGCCCCCCCCCCCCCCCCCCCCCCTTCCTCAGCCCCCCCGAAATCCCCCGCCCCCCGAGGTGGCCCCCGCCGACCCCAGGCCCGCCCATGTGCCCACCGCCCTCCTCTCCGCGCGGACTAATTATATAGGCGCGCCGCTCCAGTTGCCCGGGGCCCCAGCGGCCCCCGGACAAAGAGCCGCCATGGCCCGGGGAACTACGCGGACCACGCGGGGGGGCCCAGACGTTCTAAATAACCATCACATGGTTATCATGTTGGTGTTGCAGTGTATAACTATCATGATGGTTATATACCACATGTGTTTTGTGCTGGATGGTTATATGACATGCTGTTCATGACTTGAACGTTTCCCGCGCGGGTTTAGAGCGCCATCGCGCCATTCGTACCCGCGCTTCGCCCCAGCGGCGAAGCACGTCGGATCGGCGTTGCGCCCACTGGCGCAACCGCTACATCGAAGGTTCACCGATTGTTCGGATGAAGAACGCGAGCCAAAATGGCAACGGAGGAGCACGGGGAGGCGAGGAGCAGAGAGGGGGGAGAGGGGGGAGGGACAGCGCAAGGGAGGGTTGTTCCTTCTTCGTTCCTCCTGCCTGTCCCGTTTTTGCTGCTTCGGGGTCCACCGCTGGACCGAAAACACCCAGACGGCCTCCAGGGGCCTTCAGAAGCCGAAAAACCAATGTGGCCTCCAGAAGCCGACATCAATTCCTGGCATCCACACTGAACCGAAAACAAAAAACAAGATGGCCTCCAGAGACCGAAAACCATTAATGGTTGTCGGTCTCTGGAGGCCCCCAAATGAGCCCGTGAAAAAGGCTAACCCTCGCCCGTCGCTCTGCGCCCTGAGGCGGGGCAGGTTCTATCTGATCATTTGTCTCTGCGCGTGTCCTCTCGACTGTTTTTTTTGTCTCTGCTCCTCCACCTTCTCCTCCGCCCCCTCCCCCTCCTCCTCCTCCTCCTTCTCCTCCTCTTCCTCCTCCTCCTCCTCCTCCTCCTCCTCCTCACCCTCATCCACCTGCTCCTCGTCTTCCTCCTCCTCCTACTACTCTTCCCCCACCTCCCCTCCTCCTCTCACCCCTCCTTTCTCCTCCTCCTCCTCCTCCTCCTCCTCCTCCTCCTCCTCCTCCTCCCCCCCTCCTCCTCCTCCTCCTCCTCCTCCTCCTCCTCCTCCTCCTCCTCCTCCTCCTCCTCCTCCTCCTCCTCTCCTCCCTCCTCATGATCCTCTCCTCCTCATCCTTCTCCTCCTCCTCCTCCTCCTCCTCCTAGTCGTGCCCGTGTACTCCGACTCCTGCTCCTACAACAGCTCCCACTCCTACTTCCACTTCTACTCCTAGTCCTAGTCATCCATTTCCTCCTCCTTCCCCCCCCCCCCCTCCTCGTGTTTACTTGTTTGTGAGATGTATCCCATCTCACCCGATCATCGATTCGAGGTCTGCATCCGTGAGCGGGGGCGGTGGATTGTTCCACCCCCCTCGGCACTACGGTCGCTCTCTGACCTTGCGGGCTCGCTGAACATGCGAAAAGCCAATCTTCCCAGCGCTCGCCGTGCCGCCAGAGAAACACTGCAGCATAGTCGAGGCCAACGGTGGCCCCCCTCACTCGCAGTGCCCTGCCAGCTTCAAGTTATGCCCAATCCTCGAGAAACCAGAACTCGCATCACCGCCACCCTCCTCCGTGGTCAATCCTTCTCCATCCATCGCCGCGCCCAATGTCACTCGGCAGAAGGGGGGGGGGGGGGGGGGGGGGGGGGGGGGGGGGGGGGGGGGGGGGGGGGCAGTGAGGACGCAGCGGCGATGTGAGTTCTGAGAACCCCCCCACACACACCAAACACACACACCACACACACACACACACCACAAACACGCACACGACACACACACGCACAACACACACACACACAACACACACACGCACACTCACACGCACGCACACACACACACACACACACGCAACACGACGCACACACACACACACACACACACACACACACACACACACGCACACACGCACACACACACCACACACACACACACACACACACAAGCACACACACCACACACACAACACACACACACACAAACAACGCACACACCACACACGCACACACACACACACCTCTTTAAGATATCCATGCGCGCCGATATCAATCACGAGGCCATTGTAGCGACGGTTGCAGTTCTCCAGCGAGCGGAGGCCCAAAACCACAAGGTTCGAGTCCGAGGAGGGGTGGGGGAGGACAGAGGGCGACGGGGTGGGAGGTGGATCGAGGAGGCGCTGGGCCCTGAACGAGAAACGAGAGGGGCAGGAAGACAAGGAAACAAATGAAAGAAGGAGGTGGGCCTTACACAATCCGTCGATCCGAATGCGCTCGCGGCGCGCAACCCGCTCTTCTGCGAGTTGCCAGAGTTCCCCGCGGGTCAGCATGGGGCGGCGGGGTGGCGGGCCCCGCGCGGCCTTCCAGCAGTTCTAGCGCTTCGGATGTTGGCCCAACCGTCCCCCTCCTCCTCATCATCCTTCTCGTTCCTCGTCCCCCCTCCTCCCTCATCCCTTCCCTCCTCCTTTCGCTTCATCGTTGCTGTAGTTGTTCTCCTCTTGGAGTCGCGGCCGTTTGTTTGTTCTCCCGTTCTGGCGCCGCCGCCCCCCCGCCCTGCCCCTCCCACCTGCCCCGCCCCCCCCCCCCCCCCCCCCCCCCCCGCGGAAACGCGCCGGCTGCTAGGGCGCTGGCCGCATCCAGCCTATCAGGGACAGCACTGGCCAGCAAAACTTTCATCGGCGAGCGCTGGGGTGAGACAGCGTGGGCCGCGAGAGACAACGATGGGGCCTCCAGTTAACCCCTCAGGGGGCCGCAAGGGGAGGGGGGAGGGGAGACGAGGAAGAGGAGGAAGGGGAGGAATGAGAGGATGAGGAGGAAGAGGGGGAGGGGGGGGGGGCGGAAGAAGAGGAGGAGAAGAGCGAGGAGGAGAAAGGAGGGGGGCAAGAGGGTGGAGAGGAGGAGGAAGAGGAGGAGGAGGAGGAGGAGGAGGAGGAGGAGGAGGAGGGAGAAGAGGTAGGAGAATGAGGGAGCAGGAAAAGGAAGGAGGAGGAGGTAAGGAGGAGGAGGGGAAGAGGAGGAGGAGGGGGGGGGGGAGCGGGGGGATAGGGGGGGAGAGGAGGGGGGGAGGGGGAGGGGAGGAGGACGGGGAGGAGGAGGAGGAGGGGGAGGAGGAGGAGTAGGCGGGAGTAGAGGTTCTGGCCCCCCTTGTGGCGTCTCGGAACAGCGCTGGCACCTCCGCGCGCTCGGATATGAGCGCCGCCGGCCGCGCGATGAACCGCGCGCGCAAACGTGGGCGGGCCGAGTGACAAGAGGAGGAGGAGGACGAGGAGGTGCCATGGCGAGATGAATCAGGAGGTGGAGGGAGGGCGAGGATGGACAGGGTGAGAGTGGCATCGGCGAGGGACAGCGCCTCGTCCAATTAGAACTTGCCTTGGGGGTGTGCTCGCAGCGGCGGAGGTCCTCGTCTCAAGATGTTTCCCCCCTCGCCGTTCCTCCATGCACCCTGCGCCCCCCCATCCTTTCTTCCGTCCTTCCTTTCACCCTCCCACTGCTACTCCACCCCGAATTCAGCGTGGCCTGCGGTGACCTCTCAAGTATCACATCTGAATCGAAAAATACAGCTTAGCGGCCAACGCCGCCAACACCTCGCAAAACTCAGTCGGATAATGCCCAGACGATTTGAGCGCCTTATGAGAGCCATTCACCCGAACGCCAGCCTTCCAACCCTTAAGCGCCTGCGCGCTTAGGTGCATATTTTACTAACTGTGTCGCGCGGCCGCCTGTCCGCGATCTGAAGCACACAATGCTTCTCTTGACCGGGCCGACACAATCCTCCGGGGCGGTTGTCCTGAGTTCGATGCACTTGGCGGTCGGAGCACCGAGCGAACCTAGAAACGTGCCAACGCGGTGCGCCGACGAAATTCTACATGCCGATTGCATGGCGGGGGCCCAAAACAGTAAACTATTGAAAGGTTGCTCCACGCACCAGAAGACGTTGCGAGCGGACAGAAACCCAGCAGCGAAAGGCTTTCCGTCTCACTGGGTGCTAAGTCGTTCGCCTCAGATTGCAAGTCATTTGCGGCTCGCAACCTAAAGCGTTGCGCACGACGTTTGAAATAACCATCGTGGGGCGACCCTGCGTCGACCCAGCGTCGACCGCACATCTTGTTTTACTTATGGGTGCGACGACCTGGCGACGACCCAGCGTCGACCGCACGGCAGCTACGTTACAAACGTCGGATGTTTAGTACCCGTGAGACACGAAGGCTGCGCAGTGATTAGCTTGAATGACGTCGTTGCGGCGCGCGACGCCCTCGGGGTCTTCCCTGGGCCCGCAGGTGCGCCAGCGACGCAGGTCCAGCCACGTCGAACACTGCGGGCTCAAATGGCACAGAGTGAGAGCGCTCAGACTTGCGAGCAAATACACGGCACACAGAAGCCCAGCAGCCGCGCACAGGTCCTGGGAGGGCCCCCCCAGCATATCAATTGAGTAAGCAACCATGCCCCATTTTGACCTGCACAACGAAGTTGTCTCCGATGCACCACAAAATATATATATATATATATATATATATATATATATATATATATATAAAAACAGTCGTTCTCGGGATGGAAGAAAGCTCGCGCCACATGATGTCGTTTGCTGCCCTGATCATGGCCTCGCTGTCGCCGGGGCTGCGAATTGCCTGCGGTACTCCGCGCCGCTTCAACTCGGTCGCCGAGCTGGATGCCCAGCGACGCGCTTCCATGTGCTCTGGCATCGCGGCGCCAGCGGTCACAGCCGAACAGCTTGCGCACAAGCATATCAGGGCCGCCAGCGTCAGCAGCGGCGAACAGGGGCCGTCGGCTGCCATGGTTTGTTGGAAAGCCACTTGGATAGGCCGAGCAACTTGTGAAAGCCGAGCATAAAGAACACTCGGAACTCAAAAGTGCGGCGGTGGGAAAAACGGGCAACGTCCCGAAGCGCAATGTTCAATGATTCGTCAAGCCAGCAAGTGTAGAGCTTGGGGTTACCGCGCCACAAACTCCCACCGAAGATGCGTCGCGCCACGCCCAATCACCGACGCGCTCTGGTTCCACCAAAAAAAACTCCTTCTCTGACGCCCCCCCCCCCCCCCTCCCCCCTCGCCCCGTCTCGCTCCCAACCCGCCGTCGTTCCGCCTCTTGTCGTGCTCCTTCGGTTCGGATATCGCCCCCTGGAACTCTCTCGCAACCCTGGCCTAGCCCCGGAGCGGGGCCTGCGGGGCGACGGCCAATTTTTTCTGCGAGCACGGCCGAAAGACTATGGACTGCGGGTTGGGCCAGGGGGGCAGGAGCAATGGATGAAAGGCCGGGCGGGGCGGGCGAGGAGGAGGAGGAAAATGAGGAGGAGGAGATGGAGGAGGAGATGGAGGAGGAGATGGAGGAGGAGGAGGAGGAGGAGGAGGAGGAGGAGGAGGAGGAGGAGGAGGAGGAGGATGGGGGGGGGGGGGATGAGGGGGGGGAGGAGGAAGAAAACCAAAATTTCATCCCCTAAGAACTTCCTGTGTGCCACGTGGCACGCGAGATGGTGTTTGGGCGTGATCGACACCCCTGCCAATTTGCAAGCTCGTATGTGGACATCGTTCTGGTCCATAAGGAGACTCTGACCTGCCTCGCCCACAACTGCACGCAACGCGCGCGTGGATTCCAACAGGCATTGCAGAGACGTAAGTGCAACGATCAAGTGGGTGCCGAATCGAGCTTCTCCACCATATTTGTTCACTGCCCACGCTGAGAACTCCAAGAGTAAGGCCGTCTCTGCAGCCTTCGTAGCCATCGGGGTGCCAGGGTGGTCCGCGCGCTGATGCCGCATGTTCCGTGATCGCGGCGGTTCCCCACCGGGTGCCCCCGCCCCCCTGGATATGCCACGCGGCGCGTTCTGGCCAAACGTTCGAGGCGGACCCAGCTGTAGCGACGACCAGGCACGGCCGCAAATGGCGCACCTATCGCCTAGAGGCCGATCGTGTCCATGGGGCCGTTGCGTCGCGCACGCGAGCGACAGAAGGAGAGAGAGAGAGAGAGAGAGAGAGAGAGAGAGAGAGAGAGAGAGAGAGAGAGAGAGAGAGAGAGATAGAAAGAGAGAGAGAGAGAGAGAGAGAGAGAGAGAGAGAGAGAGAGAGAGAGAGAGAGAGAGAGAGAGAGAGAGAGAGAGAGAGAGAGAGAGGAGTAGGAGAGAGAGAGAGAGAGAGAGAAAGAAAGAGGAGATAGAGAGAGAGAGAGAGAAGAGAGAAGGGGAAGAGAGAGAGAGAGAGAAGAGAGAAGAGAAGAAGAGAGAGAGAGAGAGAGAGAGAGGGAGAGCGAGGGGGGGGGGGATAGAGAGAGAGAGGAAAAAGAGAGAGAGAGAGAGAGAGAGAGAGAGAGAGAGAGAGAGAGAGAGAGGGCACGAGGACAGGGGAGCACGCAATGAGAAAAGGAGAACCAGCAGCGCAAAGGATCGCGGCCTTGGAGCGCTAGGGCCGCTACCAGACTCGAGACGACGACCGAAAACACAGAGGGGGATCATGGGGGCGAGGTAGGGGGCGGTCAGGGGGGAGGAGAGGGGAAGGTGGACGCTGAGGAGGATGTTGTTATGGAATCCCGCGCCAGGAGCGGGCGGGCGGTGGAGTCAGAGAAGGAAGGGGAGAGGGAGGCGGAGAAAGATGTATGATGAGAAAGAGCAGAGATGCGCATCCTCGAAGTCGTAATCTTTCAACTGGCCGATCATCTTCAGCGCGAGCGCGCCGAGCCTGTCCGAGCGTGGCAGTCCAGCTATTGCTGACCACGCCTTGAGATCAGATTGCAACTGGCGCATGCACAGGCCCAGCACTGTGCGAAGGCGGCCCTGGTAACCCCGCGGATTTTTCAAGATGATCCGACGCAATGTTGCCGACGCCACTCGTTGGGCGATGCCCAAGTGGATTGCGCGCATGGCGTCCACCGCCAGCGTGCGCGCAGGTGAACTGCTGAGGCGGTGATCGAAGAGTGGGCAACGATGGTGTATCGAATCCATTGGCAGCCCCGACCTGCTGAAACGTGACCGCCAAAAAATGAACGTCACGGGCAATGTTGGTTTGAATCTATCACCAACGTCACCGAGGTCCTCGCTGGGTTCGAGCCAGCCACCTGCTCGCAGCTGAACTCCGTTGAAGACAACATCATGTGCAAACCCACGGCCGTTGATACCTTTGTTGTGCGTCAGCCATGCAATGCGCCGGTCTAACTCCTGGAGTTGGGCGTGCGTGTCGATGCGCACGCGAACTTCGCAGTGTTGAAGGGCGCGCTCGTAGTCCTCGTGGGACCTATCGTTTCAAGGAACGCCGCCCCCGCGGTCAAGTCAACGTCGAAGATGAGGTCGTCTCTGGGGGAGTCGCAGAACTGACAACAGTTGTGGAATTGGCTCCAACTGCCGAGGGCAAGGGTCCTGGAATGCTCGCACCAATCCCCCTTGACGTAGAGGAGGACCGCGCTGAAGTCGAGCGCAGCTGTATTGGTGCCCTCGGGCCGCGCTGTGCCACCCCACTTGGTAGCGGGTCGTCTGCCGCCCTGGAGATGCAGGAGTTGCCACCTGATGTTGTTCAAAATGGGGTGCACTGAGCACCACCCGCGACATCCACACTGGCATTCGTCCGAATGCCTCAAGGTTGCCACTGCGCGCCTGCGCCCCGACAGTAGATTCACGACCCACCAACCAGTCACGGCGTCGCTGCGGCCAGCCGCATGGCTCTGGTATCTGACGCCATCCACGTAGACGGCAAGTGGTAACGGCGGCAATTGGCCTGCGGCGGACGCGGCGACGACGGCAGAGTGATCTCTGTATACACGCGTGTCCAGAACAGATGGTTCACGCTGGATTGCTGGCTCCTGGAAGCCAGCTGCGATGGAATCACCGGCGGCAAGCTCATCTGCAAGTGTTTCGTACACCAGCGAGACAAAATGCAAGCGCGCGGATCAAATCTCCGAGCGATTCTCGTGCACTGGCACGCACGCGCGGCATACATGATCAGGATGAGGCAGCGCCTTGTCGAGGTCGCGTTGGTGGCGGCCTGTCTGTAGGCCAGGCTCCTTGGCGAAAACGCTCCACCTCGCGCCTGGCACGCCAGCTTTGCTGGCCAAATCGCAGAGCGTGCTGAACTGTTTAGCGTTCAACCTGCACGGTGCGTACAAACCCAGAAGTTCGTCGAACAGTGCAGAGCCAGCTCGTCGCTGACTTGGCGTGGCAGCCAAGGGGGGCGGAGGTGGCGGAAGTGGCGTGCCTTCTGCGTAGCCCGCGGGCTTCACTCGAGCCAAAACTGGCCACGGAATGGAGGTAGCAGAGGATGGAGAGGAGCGAAGGTGGCAGGTTGAGCAAGGAGGTCGCGTCTACATTAATTGAAAGGGTGTCGCGTACGAGAAGGGGGAGGGCGGTCGGGGTGGATCGCGGAGGCGGGGGGATGGGGCGGTGGTGTTTGGACGCCACAATTGTTAATAGCACGTTGTTTCGGCTCGTTTTCTGTGGAGATCAGGAAGAAGTGGGAGTAAGGAGCGGGGAAGGACGGGGAGTGGCAGGGCCCACCTCACGCGCGCAACCCTGCTTTTCTGGCTGCCATCACTGTAGCCTGTCGTCTTCGCAATGGCTGGGCGCGGCTCGGGAAAACCGCATCGGTTGTCTTCGCGGGGGTGTGGGATCCTGAGCGGGCGGGCGCGGCGAGTAAGAGACAGCGAGAACTGGGTAGCTGGGCCGCGGCAGGAGCTCGACGCGCGCGCCGACGCCGGCGCCCGGGCGCGACGGCTCCGACGCCGCTTGACCTCTGTCGTCGTTGCCTGTCCGTGCTATTACTCTCTGCCTCGTCCTATCCTCCTCATCCGCCTCTTCATCCTCTCATCCTCATCCTCCTCCTCTTCCCCCTCTCCTCCTCATCCTCCTCCTCATCCTTCTCGTCTTCTTCATCGTATTCCCCCGTCCCCTCATTGCCGAGCTCATTTGTCTCGCGCCCCATCCTCTCCTCATCCTTTAGGGCGTCATCCGCATCCCCATCGCTCCCTTCATCTATTGGTCATCGCCGTTGCCATCGTCCTCAGATGTGCCCCCTGTCGCAAGAGACGACCAT
>CAUYUJ010017838.1:144837-298061 GCA_963575745.1 Prorocentrum cordatum
ATACGCAATGCAATCACATTGCGACTGAATCCGGCGCGCGGAGCTCCGCGCGAACCTGCAGGGCGACGCAGCGCTCGACCTCTTAAATGTCGTCGAGCAAGCCGTCTGGGATGCCCTGCTCCTCGGGCGCCCCCGCGCGCTGCGAAGCATAGCCACTGCTGCGGCTGTTGCTCGTGCCTGCGGACAGCTGCTTCTGCTTCTTCGCGGCAGGCTCGGACCCCTTCCTGTCCTCCTGCCGCTGCTGCGTCGCGCTCTTATCCCCGAGGTCCGCTGCAGCAGCCACCGCGCCCGCAAGCACCGCCTCTGCCGCCGCCACCTTCACAGTAGCTACTGCCCTCGCCTTGGCCGCGCACTTCGCCTTCGGCTTGGACGAGTCGCGCTCCGCGATGAGCGCCTTGCCCTCCTCCGCGGCGACGGCGATGTCCGCGGCGACGACGGGCCCCTCGGGCGCGCCCTCGCCAGCAGGACTGTCGCCCCCACCAGCATCGAGCTCGTGCATGTCCTTGTCGCCGTCCTCGACCTCGTTTGGCACCTCGTCCTCGTTCGGGTCGTCCGCCTCGGGCTCCGCGCCATCTGCCTGGCGGGGGGGGCGCGTCGTTCGTGCTCGGCGTCGCCCTCCTCCTCCTGCCCCATCCCCCTCCTCCTGCTCCTCCTCCCCCTCCTCCTCCTCCTCCTCCTCCTCCTCCTCCTCTAACTCCTCCTCATCCTCGTCCTCCTCCTCATCTGCCTCCCTCTCTTCCTCCTCCCCCCTCCTCCTCCTCCTCCTCATCCTCCTCCTCCTCCGCCTCTTCCCTCTCCTCTTCCGCCTCCTCATCCTCTTCCTCCTCCATCGTCCCGCCTTCGGCGTCTCGGTGTTCGCGGCGACGGCGGGCTTCTTCGAGCTCGCTGCTGGGCACTTCAGCGCCACCTGATCCTTGTGGTTGTTCTTCAGCCACTCCCTCTTCGCGTCCTCGATTTCTTGGAGTGAGTGGCTCGTCAGCATCATCTTGAGGAGCTCTATCGCGGCCGCCTCGCCCTTGTAGCTTCGGAGCTGCACAAACTGCTTCATGTTCTTCTTGGTAGTGTGGTGCTTGCTGTGACTCCAGATCACCAGCCACGCTTCCGCCTTCACCGAGTTGGAGACACTGCTGAGCCACAGCGTCTCTTCGCCCTTGCTCACCCTCATGATCTCCCTGGGATGCGCCTTCTTGCGATCGCCCTCGCCGTGCTCGCATGGCACCTCCCACTCGAAGTTGTCGATCGCCCACGTCGCGATGCACGTCTGCCTCTGGTCGCAGAACCTCGCGACTGCGAAGTCGGGCGGGTCTCCGCTGCCCTCGCGGACGCGCCGCGCAGCCTGCATGAGGTCTGAAAAGTAGTTTGTTATTCCTGCCCTCGCTCCTCAGCCACCTCCGCCCTCCTTCCTCTACCGTTATTTCCCGCCTTCGTCCTCCTCCTCCTCCTCCTCCTCCTCCTCCTTCCTCCTCATCCTCCTCCTCGTCCTCCTCTTCTCCAACTCCTCCTCCTTCTCCTCCTCCCCCTCCGTATCCTTCCTCCTCCTGCACCTCCCTCCTCTGTCTCCCCTGATCCTCATGGGCCAGAGTTGGGGTAGGGCTTGGGCGGGCCAGCCCAGCCTTCATCTTCTCGTCGTAGCCCAACTGGAAGCCCTGGATGTGGCTTCAAGCCAAAGCTGCGGCGTTTGCGCGCCGGCGGCGGCCCTGCTGCTGCGGCTGCCGCAGGCGCCGAGCCGCCGTCGGCGACGCCCTCCTGCGACGCCTCGGCGCGCGCCTGCGCTGCGCCCTCCTCAACCTCCGCCGCTTCGGCGCCCTCCTCGCCCTCGCCCTCCTCGTCGCCCTCGGCGACGTCCGCGTCGCCCCCCGCCGCGCTCGGCTGCTGCGCGAATGGCTCAGCCCAAGCCGGAGGTCTCCTGGCTGGGAGCGCGGGGCAACAAGTATGGGGAGAAGGAGGAGGAGGAGGAGGAGGAGGAGGAGGAGGAGGAGGAGGAGGGGGGGAGGAGGGAGGAGCGAGGGAGGAGGGAGGAGAGAGGTGGGGGGATTTGAGGAGGGACGAGGGTAAGATGGGAGGAGGTGGAGCGAGGAGGAGAGGAGGAGGTGGCCCCAATCAGCCAGAGCGGAATGAAAGGCATGGCCTGTCCAAACAGTGATGCGAGTACCTCTCGCCCAGTCGCTTGCCACCCTCCCCCGCCCCTCGATTATATATGCACCCCGCCTGTCCTCTGGGCTAGCGCCGCCGCCGCGTGGCGGAGCATCGCCCTGAACTTGCCCGACGTGCCCACGACCCACCGGCCTTGGGCGTCGCCGGGCTTCCACGTGGACTCGCGCTCCTCTGCGATCTGGCGCAGCGCTTCCTGCTGCGAGGGTCGTCATGCAAAACGTCTTCCTTTCCCCCTTCTCCTTCTCCTCCTCCTCCTCCTCCTCCTTCCGCCTCCTCCTTTTTTCGCTTTATCTGTTTCCTCGTCCCCTCCTCCTCCTCATCCAACTCCTCCACCCCCACACCCCCCCCCCCCCCCCCCCCCCCCCCCCCCCCCCCCCCCCCTCCCTCCCCCCCCCCCCCCCCCCCTCCCCCCTCCTTCTTCCTCCTATCCATCATTCCCACCCCAAAAAAAAAAAAAAAAAAAAAAAAAATAACGTCAGCGCCAATTCGTGCTCGTTGATCATGCCCCTATTCTCCCACACTCTTCATTTCCTCCCCATCTTCCCTCCCTTCCCCCCCCCCCTCCCCCCCTCCTTTTACCTGCCCCTTCCTTCTCCTCCTCTCTCTTCTCTCCCCCAGCTTCTCTGATCATCGTCCTTCTCCCATCCTCCTCCTCCTCCTCCGCCCCCTCCTCCTCCTCCCTCCTCCTCCTCCTCCTCCTGCAGCTCTTCCTCCGCATCCTTCTCCTTCTCCTTCCCGCGCCGTCATTGTTCGTGCTCGTATGTGTCATCCTCTCTCTCCTCCTCTGCTCTTGAATTCGCACTTCGCTCGGCATCCCCCTCCTCCCCCCCCTCCGCCGCCCCCCCCTCCACCCCCAACCTTTCCCCCACCCCCCCCCCGTTACCCCCTTCCCCCTACCCCCCCCCTCCCACCCCTCCTCCTCAGGGGCTCTGGACTTCGCCTCTGATCGGTCGAGGACGGGAATGATGAAGAGAAGGAGGAGGAAGAGGAGGAGGAGGAGGAGGAGGAGGAGGAGGAGGAGGAGCAGGAGGAAGAAGAGCGGGGAGAGGAGAAGAAGGGGGGGAGGAGGAGGAGGAAGATGAGGAGGGGCGAAGTGCGGAGAGCGAGGACGAAGGGGGTGAGAAGTAGAAACACGCGAGCCGGAAACATGATGGAGTGGAAATGTGGAGCAAGAGGAGGGCAAGGTGAAGGAGAGCGACGACGGGGGAAAGTTAGGACGAGGAGGAGGAGGAAGAGAGGATGCCCTTGGTCGCCGCGGGCGTGAGGCGCGAAGCCAGCTGCCGAGTGGTGTTCAGCGACACCTGGTGCTTTGCAAGCTTCTTTGGGTCGACCCCTACCGCTGCCACTTTGGTCACGTACTTGCACGCGTCAGGGTCGGTGGCGATCTGGGCCCAAAGCAATTTCAGGGCGTCCGCGTCGCCGAAGGCCGCCAACTTGCCGCCCTGCGGAGGGCGACTGATAAGAAGGGGGAGGAGGAGGAGGAGGAGGAGGAGGAAGAGGAAGAGGAGGAGGAACAAAGAAGGAGATGGAGGAGGAGAAGGAGAAACATAAGAGAGAGACTGAAACATGAGGAAAGATGAAGGAACGAAGGGAGCATGGGGGAGAGGCAGGAGCAAAAGGCGGAGAAGGAGCAGGTGGGGGAGGGGGAGGAGGGGGAGGAGAGGGCAGGAGAAGGAGGGGAAGAGGAAGACATGGAGGAGGATGCGCTCAAGGAGGCGAAGAGCGGGGGAGGACGACGCAAGAGGAGGAGGAGGAAGAGGAGGAGGGGGACAAGGAGGAAGAGCAGGAGGAGGAGGAGGAGGAGGAGGCGGCCTTCTTGCCACCCTCGGCGGCGCCAGCGGCGCTCGCGCTCGTCTCGTCGCCGGCTGCGGCGGCGGCGCAGCCGTCGAGCTGCCCTCGAAGCGGCGACGGCGGCGGCCGCGCCACGCCCGCGACAAGGCGGGGGCGGGGCCAGAGCCGCGACATCACGAGAGGGCGCGGGGAAGGGGTGCCTGGGCTGAGGAGGCGACTCGCCTTCTCCACCTTGTCGTTTCCTTCATCCTCCACCTTCTCCCAGTTCCTCTTCGTCCGCCCCCTCGCCCTCCTCCTCCTCCTCCTCCTCCCCTCTCCTCCTCCTTCCTCCTCCTCCTCCTTCCTTCTACTCCTCCTCCTCCTCCCCCTCTTCCCCTTAAGTCCTCCTCCTCCTCCTCCTGCCTCTCTCTCCCCCCCCTCCCCCCTCCTTCCTCCCCTCCCCCCCCCCGCCCGCGAAGGCGACCTCCAAGATAGGCATCCTTTGCGCCGTCGATGCTGTCTGGCCCGGGTGTCGCGCGGCCACTGAGTGAAACCAAGCTGTTGTTATGGTTGGCATGAAAATAATGACAGTTTATATGAATTTCGATGGTTGTATATAAATAACTGTATGATTTGGTATAGTTATATGGTTATGTTGGGGCAACAACCAAATCGTAGTTATTTTGAACCTCTGGGAGAGCCGTCGCCGTCGCCGTCGCAGTCGCCTCGGTCCGGGGCCGTCGCGAGGCCGCCTCCTTCAGGGGCGCCGTCGCCGCCCCTCGGCGGACGGGGGCCGCCCGGTCGCCGTGGGGAAGCGGGCAAAAAAGGGGGCGAAGGGGCCGTAGATGGCCGGGCGACGGAATGCCGCCGTGTCCTCGTTCTGCCCACCTCCTTCCAATACGGCGCCGCTGCGCCGACCTGCGGGCCCGGCCCTCCGGCCCCCGGGCGCAGCTGCAGTCCGAGGCCCGCAGGGTAGTGGCGCCAGCGCGAGCCATCGGGGCGCCTTGCCAGGGCTGGGCGGGCGGCCGCAACGGGGGGGATCGCGCGGGCCGTCAGTGGCCCGTGCCCGATCCCAGGAGCCAAAGGGCGCGCTGGTGGCGACGCCTGCGGTCATTCCCGCGGCACTGCCCCACTGCCTGCTGCCGCGCGCCGCTTGGGCATCGAGCTGCTACTGCGCGATGCCTCCACGTGCGCGGCCGGTGCCGCGAAGGGCGGCCCGCGGGGCTGGGCGGGGCCCGGGCGGCTCTCCGACCGCGGGCGGCCGGGCCTCGTCGGGGCCCGCCCTTCGCTTCCAAGGGGGTCGGTTCTGGGGCCACTGGGGGCGCCGCTCGCCGCGCTGAATTATTGCGGGGGTCCGTCGGCGTCGCCCCCGGGCGGGGGCGACGCGGAAAGGCGGGCCATTCTCCGCGGGCGCCTCGCGCGGCGGCGCCACATAGCTCGCGCAGCGCCCGTCGCGGGATCACCACTAATCGCGGCAACTTCCTGTTCGGTGCCCCCGCTGCGTCCGCTCTCGGGCAAGCCGGGCCCAGGCGGGGCGCAGCTGGGCCCCCGCGCCCCCCCGTGACCTGGCAGGAGCAAAATGCAAGAAAGGCAATTGAGTTTCCCATCGGGAGAGCGGACTGCGTCGAGATGCTCGCCCTAGGGAGAGGCTGCGGGGGGGCAATCGGGGGGCCCGGTAATCGGACGGGGACGCTGTGCCAGCGTCAGTGGTGGGCGGGGCCGACGCGGCCGCAGCGTTGCTGGCCCCCCCCTGCCCCCCTGGCGCCGCGCCGTCGCTCGATCCAGGTCCGCTGCTGCGAGCGGCGGCGCAAGACCTATAGTTAGGCGCCTCAGCATCGGCCAGCCCTGCCACAGGCAGGCCACTCTCGTGCGGGCGCCCTCTGCACCCCCCATATCCTTCTTCCATGCGCCGGGTAGACACGTCACTATTCGCGGCGAGCTCCCGGGCTAGATGCCCGGGCGGCGGCCGCCGGGGCAAGGGGGGTCGGCAGTCGCAGAATCGGCCCCGCCCCCGACGCGCCGAAGAGCCGGCCGCGGCGACGAGGGCTCTCCAGGACGCGCGGCGGCGCCAATATCCCCCCGACCACCGCCCCGCCGAAATCCCCCGACCCCCCGAGAATCCAGCCGCGGCGACGAAGGCTCTCCCGGGCGAGGGCGGGAACGCACGCGCGAGCGCACTCGCGCTTGCGCGCTGGGAGCGTCGTCGACCAACTCCCGCCCTCCTTCGCCTCCTCCTGCTCGA
Source organism: Prorocentrum cordatum (assembly GCA_963575745.1). Classification (NCBI taxonomy): domain Eukaryota; class Dinophyceae; order Prorocentrales; family Prorocentraceae; genus Prorocentrum; species Prorocentrum cordatum. The sequence goes on from CAUYUJ010017838.1 coordinate 151,004, forward strand.
CCGCCACCGCATCCATGCAGTCCTTCGCGCCCCCTCGAAGCCCTTCGCGATCCCCCCGTCCACCTCCTCCGCATCTGCGATTTTCGCCTCCTGCATCTCCTCGCCCTAAGGCAGCGCGACGCGGGGGTTCTCTGACCCCCGCGGCGACGTCAGCTCTCCGGGAAGAGCAGCGGCGATGGGCTCGGTGCTTGGGCCCACGCGCAAGGCCTCGCTTCCGCGCCGCGCTGTGACACGCCACTGATCGTGGCAACTCCTTGTGCACGGATGTCCACGGTCTCCGCTAGCTCCGCCACTGGGCCCCCTCGCATCGCCCAGCGCGCCCCCTTCCCCCCTCCCAGCCCCCCCCTCCTCACGCGGTCTGGGTGCGCCACTGATCGCGGCTCCATGCGCGGGATTTCCGCGGTCTCCCAGGGGCCCGCGGCAACCCCCGGTCGGAGATCGCCGGGGTGGCAGACGCGCGGGCCGGGGTTCGTGAGAGGCGAGATCGTTGGGTTCCATCTGCACCCCCCCCCTGCTGGCGCGGAGACGCGGCGGCCTCGGCGAGGAATCCGGTCGCGGCGACGAGGGCCCTTCGGGGAGAGCCGCGGCGCTAGGATCGAAGGTGGGGCCCGCGCGCTTTCCACCACTGATCGTTGCAACTCCTTGTGCGAAACCGATGCTCTTTCCCTGGGGGCCGCAGCGGCCCCGGCGGAAGGGGCCCTCTGCGTCGCTGAGAATGTGGCTGCGGTTGCGAGGGCACTCCAGGATGGGCGGCGACGCCAGGTTCGATCGCGGCGCCGGCAAGAGGAGGAAGGGCCACCTGGCCCTCGGAGCGGCCCAGGGGCCACCTCGCCAGGAGCGTCCTGGGCCCTGCTCAGGCGCCGCTGAGCCGCGGCGCCGGCGGAGGCCACCGCGGCCGACGCCGCGCCGGCCGCTGCGGCGGCGGCCGCGGCGGCGGCAGCCGAAGCGGCGGCGGCGGCGGCCACCGCCAAACCCGGGGCGGCAGAGCGCGACGGCGGCCGCGGCGCCCGCCGAGCAGCCGCTCGCCGCGACGGCGGCGGCGGCGTCAGCGGCGGCCGAGGCCGCCGCTGCAGAAGAAGCAGGCGAGGCCCGCAGCGCGGGGCCGCGGGCGGGGGGCGGCGGCGCAGCCCCGCGAGCGGCGCAGCGCGCGAGGCGGCCGCGCGCCGCTGGCGGAGGGCGGGGGCCGACCGCGACGCCGCCCCGCCGCTGGGCGCGGCGAGGGCCGCGGCGCGGCAAGCGGGCGCGTCCGCCGCGCGCCCCGCGGGGGGCGACCAGCAGCGGCGCCGCCGGGCCGCGGCCGGCCCGCGGCGGGGGGGCCAGCATCAACGCCCGCGCGCGGCCACCGCGCGTCGCCGCCGCGGGCGGCGAGGCGCCAGCCAGCAGCATCAGCGGCAGCGCCAGGCAGCAGCGGCGCGCCGCCAGCGTCGGGCGCCGCTAGGGGGCTGGCGGCGTCAGCGGCGGCGGCGCAGCAGGTGCCCAGGCCGGGCGGCCCAAAGCTCGGGGCCGCCGCCAGGAAGCGCGGACATGGCGCGGGAGGCGGGGGCAGGGAAAGAGGAGACCCTCTCCCTGCCCCCACCGGCAAGCAGGAGGTCGGGGCCGACCTCCTACCTCGCGGCGGCGGCCGCTGCGGCGAGTTCGAGCCGAGGCGGCCTTGAGCCAGGGCGGGCGCAGTCGCGCGCGCGTTCACACGCGCGCACACGCACACATGTACATGCATATGCACATTCGCATTCACATTCCCACTCACAGTCGCACATTCACACATTCACACATTCACACACGCACACATTCACACACACACACACACACACACACACACACACACACACACACACACACACACACACACACACACACACACACACACACACACACACACACACACACACACACACGCGCACATTCACGCATGCACGCATTTACACACTCGCACGCGCACCGCCACCGCCGCCGCCGACCACCGCCATCAGCAACAACAATAATCAGTTTACCAACGTGCGCCGTGCTTCCACGTGTCACATGCGTCCTTCTGGATACCACGCCCCGTCACGGGGGATTTGTCTGGCATGCGGGGCCCGACGCCCGCTCGCCAAGATCTCCCGCCCAAGAAAGCATCGCCACCACCTCTTCCGAGGAACGTCGACATCCACAGCTCGGACGGCACATCGCCATCGCAATCGCCTTGCGCACGCCCCGCATCTCAGAGTATGAGGAGGGGGGACGAGGAGGCGAGGGGAGATGAGGGAGAGGAAAAGGGAGAGGAGGAGGAGGAGGAGGATGTCCTCGTCCGAACTGTTACGTCACCATCCTGCGGCCTCGGCGGGTGACCGTGAAAGTTCACGCCCCCAGGCGCTGTCGCTCCCATGCTCGCATCCCCCACCTGCCCCCCCACACCCGCTCAAGGAATCCCTGAAGTCAACCCTTCGACCCTCAATCCTTGAAGTCCCTGGAAGTCATCCGTCCTCCTTCTTCTCCTCCTTCACATTATCTATGCTCTCCAAAAAAACAATTATCTAATAATGAAGCCAGAGAAAAACCCAACCATCATCTTTTTAGGGCTATAGGGCTATAGGGCATATAGGGCTACACGGCTATAGGGCTATTGACCTATAGGGCTATAGGGCTATAGGGCTATAAGGCTATAGAGCATCCCCGGGCACCCCCGGGCACGCCCGGGCACCCGGGCAGCCCCGGGCACGCCCAGGCACCCGGGCACCCGGGCACCCCCGGGCCCCCGGGCACCCGGGCGTGCAGCAAAAATCGGCGGCAGACATAACCTAACCATATGAGTCCGTTGGGACCCCATAAAGAGGCTAGCTCTGATTGGGGAACTAAGGTTCAACAGGGACTCATGGAAGCGCCCCAGAGGCGATGCCGAAACGAGGGCCCCAATCTTGAGTAAAAGGTAATCCCACCAGCCCTTTAGGGCGTAGGTGGTCTAACGCGTTTCTCTTCCAACCCCCTTCTTCCCCTTCGGGGAGGGGTTTACCCCTCCCCCTACCCCCTCCCCACTGACCTGGACAGGGGGGGCCGCGAGCGGTCAGAGGGTCCAAAATCGACTCCTGGGAAGGCTGAAATTCGACACCCCTCACGAGGATCGTGGCTCCTGAGGGGGGGGCTGTAATCCCACCAGCCCTTTAGGGCGTCGGTGGTTTAACGAGTTTCCTCTTCCACCCCTCCTTCTTCCCCTTCGGGGAGGGGTTTACCCCTCCCCCTACCCCCTCCCCACTGACCTGGACAGGGGGGGCCGCGATCGGTCAGAGCGTCCAAGATCGACCCCTGGGAGGGCTAAAATTCGACACCCCTCACGAGGATCGTGGCTCCTGAGGGGGGGCTGAAATTTAGGAACCCCCCTTCGTTGATCGATCTCCTCCAAGATGGCTCCGAGAGACGTCTTGGACCCCCTCTTGGGCCCTGCGCGCGGGCGGGCGGAGCGCCGCCCGCCCGCCCGCAAGGCCCAAGAGCCCACCAAAACGTTCGAAGATACTTCCAAGACGCCACCAGGGAAGAGGAAGATGAGGAGGAAGAGGAGGAGGAGGAGGAGGAGGAGGAGCAGGAGGTGAGGGAGGAGGAGGAGAAGAGGAGGAGGAGAAGGCGGAGGAGGAGGAAGAGGGGGAGGAGAACAGCTGCCGATCATCGGCGCTCTTCGTTCGAGCGCCTGGTGTAGGATGGGCTGGTGGGGATACGCGAAGCGTCAAGAATTTAGGAACTCCCCTTCGTTGATCGATCTCTTCCAAAATGGCTCCAAGAGACGTCTTAGACCCTCCTCTTGGGCCCTGCGCCCGGCTGGGCGGAGCGCCGCCCGCCCGCCCGCAAGGCCCAAGAGCCCACCAAAACGCCTCAAGATACCTCCAAGACGCCGACAGGAGGAAGAGGAGGAGGAGGAGGAGGAGGAGGAGGAGAAGGGGAAGGGGAAGGAGGAGGAGGAGGAGGAGGAGGAGGAGGAGGAGGAGGAGGAGGAGGGGGAGGAGAACAACTGCCGATGATCGGCGCTCTTCGTTCGGGTACCTGGTGTAAGATGGGCTGCTGGGGATACGCGAAGCGTCAACAATTGAAGTATCAAAAGGGAGCGACGAGGGAGGACGGAAGGGAAGGGAGGAGAAAGGAGGGAGGAAGGAGGCAGGAGGAGGAGACAAGGGGGACGAAAAGGGAAACGAGGAGGGAGGAGGCGGAAGGAAAGAGGGACGGGAGAGGGAGGAGGAGAGGTGGAGGGGAGGGAGGAGGCAGAGGGAGGACGAGAGAGGGAGAAGGCGGGAGGAGGAGCAGGAAGAGGAGGAGGAAGAGGAGGAGGAGGAGGAGGAGGGGAAAAAGAGGAGGAGGAGGAGGAGGAGGAGGAGGAGGAGGGGAGGAAGGACGAGGAGGAGGAGGAGGAGGAGGAGGAGGGAGGAGGAGGAGGAGGGGGAGGAGAGAGGGGGAGGGAGGACGAGGAGAAAAGAGGAAATGGGGGAGGGAGGAAAGGGAGGAAAGAGGAAGGGGGGAGGGAGGAAAGAGGAGGAGAGAGGGGGGGAGGAAGGAAAGAAGGACGGAAGAGGGAGGAGGGAGGAGGGAGAGGAGGAGGGGGTGGAGGTAGGAAGAGGGAGGAAGAGGAGGGAGGGAGGAGGAGGGAGAAGGAGGAGGAGGACGAGGAGGAAAGAGGAAATGGAGGATGAGGACGACGAGGAGGAACAGGAGGACGAGGAGGAGGAGGAGGAGGAAGAGGAGGAGAAAAGGGCGCCATTCCAGCGTAAAAGCGCAAAACGGGAGGAAGTCTCGGGCGGGAGCGCTGGTTTTGTCGGGACGGGGGCTGTCGGCGGCGAGCAAGAGCACCGCCTTCAGTTAATAAGGGAGGAAGTCTCGAAAGGGAGCGTTGTTGTTGCTGGGGGGCGGCGCAAATGAGAGAAACAGTAACGTGCCTGTCCAAGGTAAAATGAGAGGAAGTCTCGAACGGAAACGCTGGTTTTGTTGAAACGGCTGCTTTCGGCGGCGAGCAAGAGCACCGGCCCTGAGTCAAAAAGGAGGAAATGTCGAATGGGAGCGTTGTTGTTGGTGGGGGGCCGGTTTTGGCGGTCCCCCAAACCACTTGAGAGTGAGCCACATTTTCACTGAAAATGCAGCTGGCGCCTCGGCGAGAGCGCCAGGGCGACTGTGAAGGGTCCAACAATAATAATTGTTTAGAAAAAAACATTCAACAGCAGCAAAAACAGCAACAAACAACAACAACAACCACAACCACAACCACAACCACAACAACAACAACAACAACAACAACAACAACAACAACAACAACAACAACAACAACAACAACAATAATATTCTTAAGACTGTTCGCCCTTATATGCTCGAAAGTCCAGTAATGCGTATTTCCCAAACCCTCGATACCCGCCCTCCTCGTCTTCGATCGAACCCCTCTTGGGGGGTATACCTTTCTTCCCTGCAGGCCAGGCCCCCGCAAGCGGCCGGGCGGCCGCGGACCGTCGGCCTGGCCAGAGGCAGCGCTGATCGGCGGGGCGGCCGCGGACCGTCGACCCGACCCCAAGAGGGACGGACAGGGGACCGACCACGACGACGACGACGACGAAGACGACGACGACGACGACGACGTCGAAGACGACGGCGACGACGACGACGACGGCGACGACGACGACGAGCGAAAGCGAGGGTGAGAGAGAACGACAGCAGGGCCACGAAGGGCACGAAGTAGGCCACGAAGGGCGACAGCGGGGACTCGAAGGGAATGCGTATGGGGCCACGAAGAGCGCGAACGAGCGGGGGCCACGAAGTGCATATAATGTGGGGCCACAGAAGGCAACTATGGGGCCACTGAGGGTAACCACTGGGCCACGTAGGACAGTGAGGGGGACACAAATGGCGACAGCAGGGCCACGAAGGGCACGCACATGGGGCCACAACGGGCGCGACTCCTGGGTGCCTGGGTGTCGGGAGCGCGGCGCTTGGGCAAATCGCAAGAAATTCCAACGCAAGGCCATTCTTCGAAATCGGCAGGTTGCAAGCAAACCTCCAGCGAGAGCGCGACTCCAGAGCGCCGGGAGAACGATTCTGGAATAAATTGTAAGGAAGTTCCAAGCGAGAGCGCGATTCCTGATTAACATGCGAGGAAGTCTCGGGCGGGAGCGGGGGTCCTGGCTAAATTATAAGGAAGTCTAAGGCGGGAGCCGTTGTTGTTGTAACCCGGGGACCAAGGGCCCAGTTTGAGCAGGAAGACTTTCCCTGTCAAAAAACAGGATGCGAGCGTCGAGGGGCACACTTTGATTAAGGAAAAACAGTATGCACCGGTGGGGGGGATCAACAAAAATTATTCTTCAGAAATGAGAATTCAATGATAAGACTAATACTAATAATATTAATGATAATAATACGAGTACTAATAATAATAATGATAATCATAATAATAATGATAATAATAATGATAATGAGAATAACCATACACATAATAATAATAGTGATAATAATACTAATAATAATACTAACAATCGCACAAACAAAAAACCTCCACCACGATCTTCCAACCGCGCGAGGGTGCCAGGCGAACGCCCCCCGAGGAAGAGGCCCTCCAGCGGAAGCAGCGCCTCTAGAGGAAGAAAAAATACCCAAGCACATATACACTTTCGGAGCTCTGTGCGGATTTCTGGAATCGGCGCTGGACCCCGCGCCCTGTCGCGCGGAGCGCGCCAGTGCCGGCGCTGGAGACGCCGCCAGGGGGCCAGCGCCGATCCAAGAAATCCGCGCGGAGTTCCGAAAGTGTATGCCGACGGCAGGCTCGTGTCGCGCCGACCCTGGCGTGTTCACCGCGGCGCTCAACGTTGAGCGCCATTGCCAGGGTCGCCGCCGGTCGACAGGACGTGAACCTAGCGTGTGCCGTGTCTTCTCCCTCGAGCCTCGCCGCCGTGCTCGCCACCGTGCAGCGGAAGCCGCGCGGCCGGCTCCGCCGCCGACGCCGCGACGAGCAGCGCCAGCGGCGCGGCGGGCCGCCAGACCGCCGGCTCCAGGGCGCCACGCGCCCGCGCGGGCGAGGCGCGCGGGGTGCGCAGAGGGCAGGCGTGCACACCGCCGCCGACAACGACGCCGACGACGACGACCACGACGATGACGACGACGATGACCGCGACGACGCCCACGACGACGACCATCACCACGACCACGACGACGAAGACGGCGACGACGAAGCCCACGACGCCGCCCACGGCGAGCACCCAGAATGCCGCCGCCATGTCCGAGGCTCCGACAACAAAAATGGAGAGCGATCGCGGTGCGTCCGCGCATGATCCAGGTCTTGGTGCAAAGTGCACTTGGTATTGTTTTTGATCAGGGAAGGCGCGGGGGGTCGGCATGGCCCCGGGCTTTTCGCCGGTCGGGTCGGGGAGGAGGCGCATTCAAGTCGGACCAATCATAAGCCCCTACCGAAGAGGAAGAAGGGGGGTTGCAAGAGAAAACTCTCTAAACCACTCACGCCCAGAGGGCTGGTGGGATTGGAGCCGCACGTTTGGGGCTGTTTCCGGCTTCTTGGGGCCCTCAAACGGCCCCAGGACCGTTTAAAAATTACTCCAGATGAAAAGCTGGCCCTATAGGGAAGTCGTCCAGACCTCCTGCAGTGGGGCCCACGCATCGAGAAACTGGTGCGCCAGATGTCTGGGATTGACCATCCTCGCGTCGAGACTAGAAGAAAGAACAAAACACATAAGCATAAACTTTCGACGGCGTCCGCGCGGATATCTTGGATCTGCGCTGGGCCCCCCTGGCGGCGCCTCCGGCGCAGCCCCTGGCGCGCTCCGCGCGCCTGGGAGGGCCAGCACAGATCCAAGAAATCCGCGCGGGCCATCGACAGCTGATGTCTCTTCAATTGTTTTTCTTCGTCTGCGAGAGAGAGAGAGAGAGAGAGAGAAAAAAAAAAAAAACTACAACAATAAAAAAGAACAGCCACACAACGGAACGGAAACCATCTTCGGCATCCGGGGCCAGGTGGTTCTCACCCGGCCCCAGGGGCGGCAGTCAACGGCTCGGGATGAAAAGTTGGTCCTCGGAAAGGGGGGGCCCGGACATCCAGGAAGAGTTGCCTGAAAAATCACGACGTGGGATGTCTGGGTGCCCAGGGCCATTTTGGGCCCTGGCGTGGCTGGAGCTGGGAGGGCCCATGTGGGGAGGCAAGAACAGTGCCAATGACACGCCGCCGAGGGGAACCCATCAGCGTGCTGTTGAAGAACACCCGCGCTTTGGACAGAAGCGGAGGAGTAAACGCACTGACGCCGCTGCCAACGACGGCGTGTCGTCGATGCTCGTGTCCCCTCCCGACCTTGCTCACGAGCGGCGAACGCATCCGTAACCCCCGCCCTGGCGGTCTGGAGTCTGGGGCGCGATCCCGCGAACACGTGGTCGCACAGCTACGCTCCGCGCGGGGCATCCGCGAAGAACTGGCCCGAATCCGCGAGGTCGCGGCCCAGGGGCCTGGCCTGCGAGGCCGTGGGCACGTATGTGCGTTTGGCCCACGAAGCACCCATCCTGGGCACAGGAGGGGGCCTGGCCAGCACGGGTGAGCTGCGTGCCGACACCGTGCTACCACAAGGAATGTCGAACATACACTGAGGGGGCTCTTCTGGCCAAGGCGAGCCTCGGCCACGAACAGTTTCTCCAGACATATGGACCGAACGAACGGCCGAAAACAAGAGCCCCTCCTGAAGCCCAAGCGGTTCTTCTCTTTTGTCTTGCCCAGACACCTGGCACCGCAGCTGTTCACAGCGCGGCCCTCTGGTCTGGACCCCTTCCCGGAGACCAGCTAGCTGTCCATCCCGAGCAATCTTTCGGCGGCCCTGGGGCCCGGTGAGGGCTCCTGGCAGCCGAGATTTCCCCCAGCGCCCCAAAGTCCGCGAGGCCGCGGATACGGAAACATATTTTTCACCCATGCGGCATGCACCTCTCCCGGAGCCATCGCGAAGTGCCTCCGGCAAGGCGCGGCGATGGCGCACGGCGTCGATGCCCTCTGCGGATCGGGAGGTCGGGGGGGCCGAGCAGCTGAGGCAGCGCGTCCCGGTAGATGTCCAGCACCTGTGCGCGCGGGAGCCGCTGTTCCAACGTGGGGAGCGAGGGGCTTCGCCCCCGAAGCCCTCCAAGCCCCGCTCTTGCAGAGTGGGGCTTTCTCAGGACCCCCCCTCGGGGAAACCCTTCTCTTGCAGGGGGGGGGTCTAGAGAAAAAAAGAAGCCCCCCCTGGCAAGGGGGGTCAACTAGCCCCCCCCCCCCTTGGAACTCCCCCCAAACCCATTAAAACCTTTTGCAAGGCGCTGTTTTTTGAAAGCCCCCTGAGCCACCTTCGCCAGGGAAGGCTGACCGCCCTCCCCGTGGAAAACCCGTCGGAACCTCGGAAATCCTCCGAATCTGGCCGACGCTCGTGGACTGGGCGGAGGCCTGGTGAGGGCCCCCTGGAGGCCGAAAATTACCAAAAACATATCGTCGTCATGTCCCCAGACACACGGTGCTCTGATTTTTTCGTTGCGTGAACCCCCAATGGCTAGTCTGCATCCTGAGCCACTTTCTCAAGTGCTGGGGCCCGCTGAGGGCCCCTGGAAGCCGAAACTAACCCAGAACTGGCCCGTCCAATTTTTGTCGGAGCCTCGGATCTCTGCGTTCGGCTACACGCGAGAGCGAGCCCGGGCAAGAGTAACCTTTAGTGCGCGGCGTTTGGGGGCCGCGGGGGACCACACAGAAGCGCGCAAGACGCCACTGTCGCATCGCGTTCGGCGATCGGGGGGCCCCCATCGGCCCAAACCTAAGGTCACTCCGTGGAAGGGTCACCCTTACGCGTGATCGAATCTAGCTGGGTCCCCCTGGGAAAACCACAAGGTACTGATACCGCTTCTCCCAGGGCCTCTCCCGGGGTGCGTTGTGACAAGGATTTCGAAGCGAATCCAGCGGTGACGACGGGGTTCCTCCTTGGGGCCCAGGGGGCCCAAACAGGGGAAAACGAGGGAAGGGTCAGAGTGAGGGGGCCGAACGGTCATTCACTGTCCCTCGGTGCGTGGCTGAAGTGGAATTACGCGGTGCGGATTCTCGTTGTTGTTCCCTACCTAGGCTCTGCCTAGAAGGGTTCTTACTCTGTTAGCTAAAGGGGCCGGGCAGTGCAACACGCCCCGGGTGGTTCCCCCAGTCCCCGCCCCGCGGTTCCCCCAGTTGCGCCCCCTGGGTTCACCCAGCTTAGCTTAGTTTAGCTTATGTCATCTCATCTTAGCTTAGCTTAGCTTTGTCTAGCCCAGCTTGGTTTAACTTAGCTTAGCTTAGCTTAGCTTAGCTTATCTTAGCTCATCTTAGCTTAGCTTAGCTTAGCTTGGCTTGGCTTGGCTTGGTTTAGCTTAGCTTAGCCTAGCTTAGCTCAGCTTAGCTTCGCTTACCTTAGCTTAGCGCAGCGCAGCATAGCGCAACGTAGCATTAGCACAGAATATCATATCATAGCATGACCAAACATAGCATAGCACAGCATAGCATAGCATATATCAGAACAACAAAGTACATCATAGCATAGCAGAGCGCAGCACAGCATAGCATATCATGGCATAGCAATGCTTAGCATAGCACGGCATAGCATGGCATATCATAGCATAGCATAGCGCAGCATATCATAGCACAGCATAGCAGCGCATATCATAGCATAGCGCAGCATCGCATATCATAGCATAGCCTAGCATAGCATAGCATAGCTCAACATAGCATAGCATAGCATAGCGCAGCATAGCATATCGTAGCATAGCGCAGCATAGCACAGCATAGCATAGCCTGCTATGCTAACATCGCCTCATATGCTCCTAGGGCAGTGCATATGTAGATGTAGGTGTCGGTGTAGATGTGGATGTAGGTGTAGATGTAGATGTAGATGTACATGTAGGTGTAAATGTAGATTTATATGTAGATGTGAGTCTCGCTGTTGATGTTTATGTAGCTGTAGACGGGGGTGTAGATGTAAATGTAGTTGTCGGTGTAGATGTAAATGTTGCTTTCCTAAATGCTCCAACTCCTAGGTCGGTTCGCACTGGGATAATTGTTGTTTGTTGTTGTTTGTTGTTGTTGTTTGTTGTCGTCGTCCCACCCGCAACCCGCCCCGCGACCCACCCGCGACCCAACCCGCGACCCACCTCGCGACCCACCCGCGACCCACCCGCGACCCACCCGAGACCCACCCCGCGACCCACCCCGCGACCCACCCCGCGACCCACCGCGCGACCCACCCCGCGACCCACCCCGCGACCCACCCGCGACCCACCCGCGACCTACCCGCGACCCACCCGCGACCTACCCCGCGACCCACCCGCGACCCACCCGCGACCCAAACCACGTTCAAGGTACAAACCACCATGTTCGGCGCCTGCGGCGGGATTTTTCCCTACCTAGGCTCTGCCTAGAAGGGTTCTTACTCTGTTAGCTAAAGAGGCCGGGCAGTGCAACACGCCCCGGGTGGTTCCCCCAGTCCCCGCCCCGCGGTTCCCCCAATTGCGCCCCCTGGGTTCACCCAGCTTAGCTTAGCTTGGCTTGGCTTGGTTTAGCTTAGCTTAGCCTCGCTTAGCTCAGCTCAGCTCAGCTTAGCATAGCTTCGCTTACCTTAGCTTATCGCAGCATAGCGCAGCGCAGCATTAACACAGCCTAGCATAGCATATCATGACCAATAATAGCATAGCATAGCATAACATAGCATAGCATAGCATAGCATCGCTCAGAATAACAAAGCATTTCATAACATCGCACATCATAGCATAGCGCAGCACAGAATAGCATATCATAGCAATGCTTAGCATAGCACGGCATAGCATAACATAGCATAGCGCAGTATAGCGCAGTATAGCATAACATAGCAAATCAGATCAGAGCATAGCATAGAGCAGCATCGCATATCATAACATAGCCTATCATAGCATAGCATAGCATATCGCAGCATAGCACAGCATAGCATAGCGCAGCATAGCATATCGTAGCATAGCGCAACCTATCATAGCATAGCATAGCATATCATAGCCTGCTATGCTATCATAGCCTCATATGCTCCGAAGAAAGTGCATACGTATATGTAGGTGCAGGTGTGGATGTAGGTGTATATGTAGATGTATATGTAGGTGTAGATGTAGATTTAGATGCAGATGTGAGTCTCGCTGTTGATGTAGATGTAGATGTAGATGCAGGTGTATATGTTCATGTAGCTGTCGGTGTAGATGTAGATGTTGCTTACCTAAATGCTCCAACTCCTAGGTAGGGTCGCACTGGGATAATTGTGCATTCCTTCCAGGTGGAGAGCCCGCGACCCACCACGTGACCAACTCGCGACCAAACCGCGACCCAAACCACGTTCAGGGTACAAACCAGATTTTTCGGCGCCTGCGGCGGGCATCTTTTGCATCCGTTTCAGGTGGAGAGCCCGCGGCCCACCCGCGACCACGTTCAGGGTACAGACCACATTTTTCGGCGCCTGCGGCGGGCATCCTTTGCATTCGTTCCCGGTGGAGAACCCACGGCCCACCCGCGGCCCACCCGCGACCCAAACCACGTTCAGTGTACAAACCAATTGTTTTGACGCCTGCGGCGTGCTGTTTTTGCATTCCTTCCAGGTGGAGGTGGAGAGCTCGCGACCCACCCGCGACCTAAACCACTTTCACTGAACAAACCAATGCCGCACAAGAGCGGCGGCGGATTTTTGCATGCCGTCTGAGCCCGCAAGGACCTCTTCAAGCCCCGCGCATTCACACCAGCCCGTCCAGCAACTCTGCCCTGGCGAGTTGCCTTGATCGAAAAAAGGCAGGGAGCATAAAGTGGAAAACAAGATTGCGTTGCAGTCATCTTGGGAAAAGGAGGGGGAGGCCGGAGGAGTAAACAGGGGATGAGGAGAACGCGGAAGAAGAGAGGATGTAAGGATAATGTGGAGAAAGAAAAGGAGGAGGAGCAGGAGGACGAGGAGGGGGAGGAGGGGGAGGAGGGGGAGGAGGAGGACGAGGAGGGGGAGGAGGGGGAGGATGATGATGATGGACGACAATGGGAGGACGATGATGGAGGCCGATGAGGGGGAGGACGACAATGGGAGGACGATGATGAAAGGACGAGGGGGGGAGAGGGAGGACGAGGAAGAAGAGGGAGGAGGATGATGACGATGACGATGAGGGATCGAGGACGATGACGATGAGGACGAGACGAGGAGGAGGAGGAGGAGGAGGAGGAGGAGGAGGAGGAGGAGGAGGAGGAGGAGGAGGAGAGCGCCATCGACAGGGAAAGTGGGGGCCACGAGGTCCGCCGGCTCGACGACGCCCGCGTCGCCCGCGCCCGCCCCCTTACTCTTATCCGCAATTGCGGGGTGCTACGTAGCATTATGAGTACAGTGTTCCCCTCTGACTAGCTGGGTCCCCCGCCGAAAATCTAGACCCCAGTAGCCCCAAGCTGGAGGAGCCGAGCCAGCCGGCCTTCTTCGATTAGGGGATCGACCATACAATTCACTTACCCAAAAATCGATGTTTACGTCGGGTTTGCGGAACATGCAGTCGGCCCGTATCACAAGGATGCGCGATAAAGATGCAAGGGCGTTGGATGCCAATGTCGAAGCTTCTCGAGCGGCGTGCAGCCGACGAAAGGTGCCAAGGATGGACCGAGGAGGCAAGGATACAAGGGTATCCTTGGGAAGGTTGCCCATCCTCACTATTGGGCTGACTGTAGGTAGAATGTTCCCTGGATCTACGGAGCATTATGCGTATCCGTAATTTCGATGAGACAATCAATTCTGGGGTACCCCTACTCGAGGCCTTCCCGATCCTCCTACTCGAGGCCTTCTCGCCCGCGCCGCGCCTCGGCCCTGAGGGCCTCCTGCGCGGCGCGCAGGCTCTCCACGGCCTCGCCGCGCCGGAGAGCGAGCAGCTGCTCGACCAGCTGTGGGATCGAGTCGAACCTGCGGACCTATGGGAGGGGCAGACACTCCTTTTCCTCGCCCTCCTCCTCCTCCTCCTCATCCTCCTCCTTTCCTCCTCCTCCTCCTCCTCCTCCTGACACTCCTCCTCCTTCCTCCTCCTCCTCCTCCTCCTCCTCCTCCTCCCATTGATCTGCTTCCTCTGCTTCCTCCTCCTCCCCCCGTCTCTCCTCCTCCCCTCCTCCTCCTCCTCCTCCTCCTCCTCCTCTCCTCCTCCTCCTCGTTGACACTCCTCCTCAACCTCCTCCTCCTCCCCTCCCTTCCACCTCCTTTTCCTTCTTCTTTTCCTCCTCCTCCTCCTCCTCCTCCTCCTCCAAACTCTCCTCCTCCTCCTCCTTTTCCTCTTCGTCCTCGTGCTCCTCCTTCTCCTCCTCCTCGTCGTCCGCCTCTCCTCCTCCTCCTCCTCCTCCCCCTCCTCCCCCTCCTCCTCTTCCACCATCTCCTCCTCCTCTTCCTCGTTGACCTCCTCCTCCTCGGCGCAGCCCAAAGCGACCAGGTTCAGTCCAGATCACCTACGCCTGTGTGCCTGCAGCGGGTGGCGCCGTCTGCCACTTTTGCTTCTCCTCCTCCTCCTCGTTGACCTCCTCTGTCTCCTCCTCCTCCTCCTCCTCCTCCTCCTCCTCCTCCTCCTTCTCGTTGACCTCCTCGTCGTCGTCCTCCTCCTCCTCATTGTCCACTCCGTCTCCTTAAAGATCATCTGCCCGTGTCGCACCCCGAGGCCAGTTTTTCTGGCGGGTTGGGCGTTTCGCGCGCATTCGTTTTCAAACATTGCAAGGGCTTCACGGATTGAGGGCGGGTCGTTTTTAAAATGTGGCTATCGCTGTAGCGCCGCGCACATTCGTTTGCAAGAGTTTCACGGGTTGGGGGCGGTTTGTTTCGAAATGCGGTTTTCGCCTTAGCGCCGCGCGCGCTCACTTTCAACATGTGCAAACATGTCACGGATTGAGGGCGGATCAGTTTCGGAATGTGGTTCTCGCCTTAGCGCAGCGCGAATTCGTTTTTAAACTTCGTAAGAGCTTCGCGGATTGACGGCGGGTCGTTTTCGAAATGTGGTTCTCGCCTGAACGCCGCGCGCGCTCGTTTTTTTGTTACATATATATATATATATATATATATATATGCAAACGCTTCACGGATTGTGGGCGGGCCGTTTTCGAAATGTGGCATTCGCATTAACCCTATGCGCAATCGGTTCCGAAATTTGCAAGACTGTCACGGGCTCCCGTGATCAGCGTACCATACATGTTTTGGTTGGAAGATTCAGGATTATGCGGGCGCAACACTTATTATGATCTGCAATGTTGAAATCCAAGAAATGGCGGTATGGTACGATTCCGGATCGTCAAGACGCAGCAGCCAGGTTGATACGTGGAGCTGCAAGGCCGACAACAATGCATTGGCACGCTTCCGGATATTCGAACGGTTGTCCCCCAACGAGCGAGTTCCCTCAATGGAGATAAACCGTCGTATGGGGACTACGAAAAGGGAGCTCGGAGGGAGGGTTCATTCCAACATCGCTGATGACAGAGAGAGCAGGGTGGCACGCGGGTGGGAGGCTTGAGCATCGATTGCCACATGGGGTGGACGGCCACCAGACGGGGCGCATATACAAGCCCGCGTGGGACACTGCAACGCACCCCACCCCATCAGGCCAAACAAATTTTTTATCTAGCAGGCTCATTCTTCCGCCAGGACCGGCGAGAGGCCAACGCGCAGGACGAGAGGCACAGGCGCTGGCCACCAAATCCATGTTGACAGAGGAGAGCCATGACTACTTGTCCTCTGGCCCGGAGGGCTGCGTGCATATGAAAACACGAGACTTGAATTTCCAAACGTGGCGAGACATACCCTGAACCCTCAGCGAAGCGAGGGCATCGGAGAAGGCGCGAGCCAAAGCGCGACAGAGCCGAGGAGGGCAGGGCTCAGCCACAGGTCCTGAAACGACACTCCTAGTTTTTACCCCGGAGGTTTTGGCGCGGCCTCTGGGAGGCCGAGCACAGGTTGTCCCTGCGTTTACAAGGCTTCTCCGCCGAGTTTAAATCGATCAGGGCGCCAACTAAATTTCGCGCGTCTACTCCATGGCGCCCCGAGCTGGCACGCGCCGGTTGAGATTACTTGCGAGCGCGAATTGCGAACAAGAGACATAGCGGCGGGTGCAAGTCACATCGTACTAGTGGCTGGGTTCTCCATTGTTCCAAATATTATCATTATTCCGCGCGCGCGGAGGCGCGAGATAGCGAGGAACATTATAGCGCTGCCAACGTCAGCGCGCGACTGATCTCTCTCCGACAGCCCCTCGAGCCCCATCGCATGATCGTTCGAACGCAGCGGCGGGGGTCCTGGCGGAACGTCGCGCGCGCAAGACCAAGGCGAGCAAGGGGCGCCGAACTGCATGGCGAGCATGGTCCATCCAAGTATCCACCCCCGAATCAGTCAGCGCTTGGCGCTTGGCGGGATCGGCCAGGTCGCGCTGATCACCGCGCAGGGCGCCCCAGGCCAAGACATGGAAGCCTTCCGATGCCATAGCACGCCCAAGCCGAGCCGCCTCAGCAAACCCTTCCAGCAACACCCGCAGTCTCAAGGGCCGCGGAATCTGCGCGGCTGCAGCGATCCGTAGAGCGCCGCTGGGAGGTTCTTGAGGCACCATCGCCCGTGGGTCTGGAGGCGCATCGGCAACTTGCGAACTCGCTGCCGAGGCGACCGCCCTCCTCGCACCTCCTCGCGCTGGTGCCCGCGCGCCAGCGCCCGCGGCGCTTCGCGCCCGCTGGGGGGCGCCGCTGCTCAGCGAGGTCGCGGCTCGCGCCCGAGCGCCTCGGGGCGCGCGGCGGCGGGGGCCGTTTCAGCAAAAGCCGGGTGCCTGCCACCTTGAAGCGACGCGCGAACTCGGCCTGGCCGAACGAGAACAGCGGCCCCCGCGGCCCTCGGCCCTCGACGGCCCTAGCCACTGGTCGTCGGCGAGGTCCGGCTGCAGCGACTCGTCGAACTCCCCCGTCTTGCCCGGCTGGCCGGCCTCGTCCTCCATGGGGTGGAGGGCCAGGCTCCAATGCGCCTGCCCCCCGCAGCCGCCCGCGGCGGGCGGCGCCAGGTGCCCCGCTGCGGCGGTGGGTCGCCCAGTCGCCCGGCCGCGCGAGGAACGCGAGAGGCAATATCATGCACGTCGCCATGTCCCAGCGAGCGGCGCGGCAGGCGACTGGCTGCTGGGGCCAAGTTGCGCCGCCCCGCCAAGGCCTGTCGCGCCTTGGGAAGCAGGTGGTCCCCGCCTATGCCCCGGAGAGGATCGGCCCAGGCTAAGGCTGCCATCGGGTTCGCCCCGCGCCAATAGTCGAACCCCTCTATGAACTGCTCGGTCATCCAGTCGCTCGCGCCGAGGTCGGAGGTCCAGCGCGCCGGCGTCTAGGGGGGCGCTCGGGCGTGGCCTGGCAGAGAGGCCGCTGAGCTCCAGCCACTGGCCCAGCTCGCTGAGGAACTCCAAGCATCGCCGACGAACCGCAGCGGTGCGCACCGAGCGGTCCTGCAGGTACCGCTCGCGCTCCGCGCCCGTGGACAGGGGCGCCCCGCGGGCCGCCTTGCGCCGCCGGCAGCTCTCGCCCGCGGCGCCCGCGCCGCGGCCCAGCGCCCGCCAGAGCGCCCGCTCGACCTGCTGTGCGAGCTCGAGGCGGCGGGGCGGGAGGGCTCGGCGGGCTCGGCCTCGGCCGCCGCCGAGGCAACGCCGGGGCCTCCGCGCGGGGGGCGGCCGCCGGCGGCTGCCTGCGTGCGAGGGGCGGCCTCCTTGGCGGCAGCGTCGCCTCCTCCGTGCCCAGCGTGGCCCGGGCCTCGCGACGGGCTCTCGGCGCGGTTCCTCTCGCCGGGGAACCGGCGGCCAGCGAACGCCGCGCCCGCGGCAAGGCCGCGCGCCGCCGCGCTCCGAAGCGCGGCGCGCGCCCCGACGGCCGAGGACCGCCCTTTGCGCAGAGCCAGAACACAGGTCAGGGAATGAAGCACGAGGAGATGACGCGATCCAAAACACTATGGAGCGGCACGTGCGTTTCGCCGCAGCAGTGAGACACCGAGCCTCGCCATGAACAGCGTTGTCTATTGGAGTGCGTCACTTCTTGCCTATGCTCACCACCCATCCCCGCTCTCTCATGACGGACGGGAGGTTTGATCGAGCATTCCCCCTCCCCTGCGTGCCCCCCTCCACCTCCTTCGCCCGGTCGATGTCCACGGAGTCTACATGGGGCCCAAGGGCGCCTTCGCCATGCCCACTCTGGGTTCTACTCGAGAGTCTCCAACGCGCGCTGACGCGCCCTAGCCGATGAACGTCTTCACGTGGAAGTTGGCAAGAGACGACGCCGTGGCCCCAGAGCGGCGCGTCTGTGGCAACCGCCGTCGAAGTCCACGAAGCCCCAAAGTCGCGACGGATAAGAGGCACGATGTTCCTGAGGGCATCGAGCTCCCAGCGGACAGCATCCGAGAACGCGACGACCCCGTGATCGCGACGTCCGGCGACGGAGGCGTAGAAGGACCGGAAGATGGAGAGGGGGAGGCGACAGGGGGGTGCGAGACAAGCAAAGTGCCCTATTACTCTCTCGACGCCCCGAGCTTACGCTTTCCTGTGTTCGAGCAGGCCGTCGATCGCCAATCGAATGTGCCGAGCTCGCTCCGGCCGAGGTCTGATGAAGCCCCGTCGAGCGCTGATTTCCCTTCCAAGCGCATCCTCACCCTGGGAACACGCTGCGATCTCGCGCGTAGGCAGCCCTCGAGACCGAAGCGCTTCATCGACCTGTTGCGCGAGTCGCCCGACTGCCGAGCGGCGCGCGCCCAGCGCAAGAAAGCCTTCATCGCGTGCGATAGGGCGCGCCGGGGTGGTCGCAGGCGGGGCCCCTCGGTCGGGGACGAAACGGGCCTCGTCGAGGCCGGGGGTGTCCTGGATGGCGCGCCGGTGCAAAGTCTGACAGAACCACAAAGCGCGGGGCCACCCCATGGGCGTCGCGCGAAGCTGGGGGCGGACGGGCGCGCCCGGGCTCACTCTCAGTCTCGCGCCACCCACTTCGGCGACTCCAGCAATCCAGGCCGGGGCAGCCGGGAGTGACAAGTAGATCCTGAGCTTCAGCGGCAGCTCGAAGTGGTAGAAGTCATCCTTGATGTCTACGTGGCCCACGTAGCCCCCGCGGGCGCCTCGAGGTTGCCGAAGGCGGCCCAGGCGCTCAGCTCGACCGGGTCGGAAGGGGAAGACCAGCAGTTCGTGCGACGGCAGTCGATCGCCGGCCGCTGCGCGCCCTGCTTCCTCACGAAGACATGAGAACCAAACTCCGCCTGCTCGAGGGCGTGGGCGATCATCGCGGCCCTATCGAGCCTCCTGATCAGCCGCTGGTACTCATGCGGAGAAACGCACAGCGCCTTCTCCACGCGGGTCTCCCGAGGGGCACTCTGGAGGTCGACGACAGCTGCTTCTTGTTTGGGACGAAGAAGGCCAAAGAAACCGTCGACTTCCATCTCGCCACCGGCCCCAAACAGATCTGCCGGCGGCGCTGGGCGGTTGCCCGCAGAAGGCAGACGGGCCTTCAACTCGTCGCGCGGCGCCGCGTTGGACTGCGAGTCTTCGCGCAACGCGCACCTCTGGAGCTCCTGGGGGGCCCCCGAGGGCGCGAGAGATGGAGGTCGGCCCATCGCCGAAGCGGCAGCGCATACACGACGCCGCGCAGGCGCCTTCGGAGCCCCACTGCGACAGGATCCGCCAGCAGATGGCCCCTGCTCGCAGCCCGCCAACGAGTTGAGGGTAGAGATCGCGGGGTCGGACAGGCCAGAGACAGCATGCCGTCGCATAAACCCGCCGCCGAACTCGGCGGCAGGGAGGCGACGTCCGAAATCGCGGCGCGGCGTCTCCCCCACGCAGATGAGGGGCACGAAGAACATCTCGCTGGCGAGGGCCCTCTGGACGCGGTAGCCGACTTTGCGGCCTCCATGCGGCAGGGGGCGCAAGACCAGGAGGATCGCGAAGCGGACCATCTCCTGGAAAGGCGCGGCGCAAGCCGTGGGGATAGGTCGGGGCAGGATGGTCGGCTTGCTCTGGGGCCCTCCCCAGGGCCTCTCACCCCCGCTTGTCCTTCTGCTTGGGGCGCAGCTCGCGTTCCTCCTTCGCCTTCCTGATGTTCTCCATGATGGCCGCGTCCTTCTCCACCTGCGCCCCCGAATGCTCTAACAATTATGGCGTCACCGTCGAGGGGTCTCCAGCGCGACTGAGGCCAGAGGAAACGGTGGCCTCCTCGACTGAGAGACGGGAGCTCGAACAAGCGTCCGTCTCTCTCATCTTGTCGCGGCACGCCTGCTCGCGCGCCTGACCGCGGCCCCCATGCAGGCCACGTTGATGATGTCGAGCTGGTCACACTGGCCTGCCAGCTCGATGATGCGGAACAGGGTCTCGTTTCCGCGACGCCCCACTGCTCGGGCTTCAAAGAACAGGTACTGCGGAACATCAGATGGTGATCTAGTTGCGGGCGCCGCCGACGAAGGAACGACAAGCGCAAACTCATGCCGCCAGGCCCGCTCACGAGGAAACCCTCGAATCCCCCCTGCACACAATTCCCAACAACATCCTTCCAGTCTCGCAATTGCCCGCCAGGGCCGTACTTCACGGAAAGAGCGCGGACGTCAGGCTGGGACTTCGGGACCTCAGCTCTATCCCGCGGGGCAACCCTAGCCATTCAGTCCAACGGCTCCGCGTCGCTGAACTCCACCAACACCCCGCCCTTGCCGTTCCGAGCATTGACACCCTTGACGCCCGCAGGCGCGGTCAGGGACATCACCTCGAAGACGAGGTCCAGGCCCAAGGCGTTGTTGACCTCCGCCACCCTCCAGACCCCAGCAGGCGGCGTCTTGGCCCCTCCGACGATCGCCCCGTCAGCGCCCCCCGAGGATGCACCAGCGCCCCCAAAGGCGCCGAGCCGAACGCTCGGCTGCGCGAAAGCCACTCCCAGGAGGGCCTCGGCTGCGACGCGCTGGCCTCGGATGCGGCACGCGATTGGGCAGTCGACGAGCATCGCCACGTCGGCCCGAGCGGTCTTCACGGCCAGAGTGGCCGCGCGAGCGATCAACTTCGCGAGGAGGTCGTCGCCCGCGGGGAACGAGTAGACGGCGTCGGCAAATCCGCGCGGCAATCGACCATCAGCAGCTGGGCGGATCCACTCCACAGGGCTATCGTCGGGGTGGCCGCCTTGGACGCCCTCGACGTACTGATCTCCGTCGGGGGCTGCGCCCACGCAGTCCACCACTCCTGTTGACTGGGGCGGCAGTGGTCAGCACAACACGCGCTCATGCCAGAGGTCGGACAATGACACCGCGGCCAGCATGCTGAGGACGGCGCCCGCAAAGTTGACCCACGCACAGCGAGCAGACGGCCCCGCTGCACCCGCATAACGCCGCCAGCAGCACCGCGACCCAGATCGGCAGGCACGCCCGCCAGGCAGTCGGCGCGCCCGCGCTCTCGCGGGCCGGCGAAGGGCACGGCAGGGCCGCCTCGCACACCGTCGCCTCGCAAGGCGGGCGCGAGGGGGCCGAGCAGGTCACCTGCGGGCCGCTCAGCGGCTGCGGCGAAGGGCGGGTGAACGTCACCTGCGGGCAATTGAGGGTCGGCGGAGGACACGCCGGCGGCGGCGGGCAGGCCGCGGGCGGCGGGCAGGCTGGGCAGCGCCCCAGCCACGCGCCGCCGAGGTTGGCCGCCCCGAGGATGGCCGCCTGCACCACCTGCCCAACCACCATACACCACACTCTGAAGGAGTCCCGCGGGCTGGGCTTGCGGGCAAAAAGGCTTGAGTATTGATTGCCACATCGGGTGGACGGCCACCAGACGGGGTGCATATACAAACTCGTGTGGAACACTGCAATGTCGGCGGCGACTTGGGTCTAAGACGCGGTCAGGGCATGGCGTGGGACACATGGCACGCGAATGCGGCACAAGGACAGCTTGCCGTCGCTCGGACGTCCATTCCCAGTACATGTCGCTCGATGATCCAGGATGCTCTTCGATGGTCCTCGCCGAGAAAAGATACACACGTCCGAGCGATGCCAAGGAAGAGGGTAGAAAGAAGGGAGGCGCGCTGTGAGCGGAAACCGAACTCGGAACATGCAGCCCTAGTGCGGGTGCCGGGAGCGCACGACGAAGTGCAGGGCGTGCACAGTGAGGGGAGGGACAAAAACAATCGGCATAAGCATAAACTCCCGGGAGTCCGCGCGGGACTTTTGGATCTGCACTGGGCCCCCCTGGCGGCGCCTCAACCAGCGCCTGACGCGCTCCGCGCGCCACGGAGGGGGGGTCCAGCGCCGATCCAAGAAATCCGCGCGGACGTCCGAAAGCTTATGCGTGCGCTGTTTGTCGTCGAGGACCAGGGCGCTCCGCGACACGTCGGCGTACAGCTGCCAGTAGCGTACCTGCTCCAGCAGCACGTCGCCAGGGTGACCCATGGCTGTGTTGAAGGCCGTGTGCGCCTCGTCGTCGAAGTGCGGCGCGTAGGGAAAGAGCGCCTGCGCGGCCCTGGCCTCCTCCGTGGACAGCTGCCCGGCCGTCTCCTTGCAGAGCTGGCCGTACATGGTGAAGACGTGCGCCAGGAACGGTACAAGGTAGTCGTCGCCTTCGGTGGCAACTCATGGGGCCCTCCCATACCATCTTGTCGGCTCTTGCGAATCGACGCTAGTCGACGCTAAATCGACGCTAATCGATGCTAAATCGACGCCGATCAACGCTAACCGACGCTAAATCGGCGCTATCTCATCGGCTCCTAGACGCTAGTCGACGCTAAAGACGGAATTCAGGGGGTACACCAGGCTCCCATGATTTGCTGCCGAGCGTCGCCTGGCGTAAACATCGGCACGCCCAGGGCGCACAGCTCCGAGAAGGACATGAGGTGCAAGTCATGCGGCACGTACAATACCGCCCTGTGTCTCGCCACGTCCTGCCAGTCCAGCCAGACGCCCTCCGACGGCTCGACGAGCTCCAGAGGCACGCTCCTAAGAAGAAACCCTGCAATTCTGGCGACTCATTTTTTTTAGCTGGGCGTTTTCGCTCAATTTGGGGCCCCGGGACCCTCACAGATGGATCAGGCTCGAAACATGACGCAGAAGGATAGGATATAAGGCTCCAGGCGCGATTTTTCACGGCGTCTCAATCTTTTTGAGACGTCCGATCTCAGGGACGACTGCATAAAACAACTGAATGTTCCGAAATCCGCGCAGATTTCTTGGATCGGCGCTGGACTCCCGTCCCTGGTACGCGTAGCGCGCCACGTGGCCGGAGGCGCCAACAGGTGGGGCCCGGCGCCGATCAAAGACATCTGCGCGGACGCCCGAACGTTTACCCGTCGGTCGGAAGAAGTTGGGTGGAAGGCGTTGGAAGTAGGAAGGCGGTGGAAATAGATTGGGTCTCTGCCCGCCCCCTGAAGAGAGGATGGAAGAGGGACAACCGCCCGTCTCTTGAAGTAGGAAGGCGCTCCAAGTAGATTGGGACTTGGGCATCCAGTAAATACCAACTTTCAACACCACTCGACACTCAGAGTAGGAAGGCGCCCAAAGTAGATTGAGACTTGGGCATCCAAAGTTGCTTCCTTCCAAAGACCGGCGTGTACGTGCATGCTGCTCGGCATTCAATCGGGTGCGCCGAGGAAGGGGGCCAGAAGGGGAGGGTGCGCAGCGCGGCCCGAGGCACTCGCTCGGACGAGCGGGGGCCAAGACCGTTTCTGTTCTTGACGGGCCCAAGTGGACGACGCCGACACCAAGGCAGGCCCACGGCGAACCACGCCTCCCGCGCCCCGGGTAGACGAGGCCGGCACCGCGGCAAACCCTCCGGCAAACTCTTCGCCCGAGGCGGCGTTTGCCCTGGTGGCCGCGGCGCCCTCCCGAAAACGGAAGGTCGCGCGTCGAAACAAGCGGCGAGGCGACCCATAAACTCTGGGGGACGTCGTGGCCTCGACCATGAAATCCACCCCCGCAGGTCCTCCCCGCAGGGGGAGCGAGAAGGGGAGACTGGCTCAGGGGGCGAAACATCGACCTGGAATCTGCGATACACGTCGCCGACAGATCGGCGAGCGGCCCCCCGATAGCGTGACCTCACGTTCCTGGGAGGGTGGGCTACTTTCACGCCTCTGTCGGCGATCGATGGGCGATAGGGGGCCGATACGCTCCCCATGCAGCCGATCCCCTCCTACGTAACACCCCCCCCCCCGGGTACCCCCCTCCTGGACACCCACGAGTCTTCGATCCTCGACAGCAGGAACCGGCGCAACTGTGCCGCGAAGACCTTGCCCGCCGGCTCCGCGGCGAAGGCGGTCCGGTACAGCAGCACCGTGGCGGGGCCGCCGCCCTCGTCGGGGGCCTCCGCGGCGGCGCCCGCGGGCACGTACAGGGCGATGCTGGGGACCAAAGGGAAGAGCCTGCCTTAGGCAGAGGGCAGCCGTGCACCACCACCAAGCCTGTCCAAGGCCGTCCTGGGCACCGGCAAGGGTCTGGATGCCATCCTGCAGCCGCTCGCTCCATTCGCGCGTCGATGCTGCGCCGAATTCCAGTCGACTTGAGTCGAACTCGAGTCGAAAGCGAATCGAACTTGAGCCAAGCTAGAGCCGAGCTGGAGTCGAACTAGAATCGGACAGATCCTTTAGGTGAGCCCCCGGAAGGTCCCACAAAATGAACATTTGATATGGGTTTGGAGTCCTGGTGTTACCATGAGGAGCGCTGAATCCCACCAGCCCTTCAGGGCGTGAGTGATTTGGCGGGTTTTCTCTTCCAACACCCTTCTTCCCATTCGGAGAAGGGTCTGTCACTGTTCCCTATTGATATACACCACCTCCCCCAGGCGACTGGCAGCCAACCAGGACCAATGAGGGCCACCCCCACCATCCCTGTCAATGAACCATGCAAAATCCACGTTTGAGGCAAACTCTTGGGACATGATAGGGGGGGCCGCGAGCATTTTTTTTTTGACAGGGACGGCAGGGGTGCCCGCATATTGCCTGCTGCGCGGAGGGCCCGCATCCCTCGAACAACAAGACAGCATGCATTTTGAGACGACATCTAAATCATGCGCGGGCACTCCGCGATGACTTTGCATTAGTCTTTGACTGGGACGGCGGGGGTGCCATCATATTGCGTACTATGTGCAGGCCCACCAGACACTATGATGGCCACCCCGCCGCGATTCCGCACGCGTTTTCGACAAGGGTTGGTGGGGGCCGACACGTTTCCCGATGTGTACTGCCACGTGCGCAGGCGTACCTGGCACATTCTGCGCGTGTCCCGAACGTGGCGCACCTGGCGCGGCTGGAACATGCGGCACACACGGCGCACGTGGCGCATCTGGCGCTCCAGGCGTGCCCGACACGCTTCGGCCACAGGGGTGCCTGGCGCACCTGGCGCGCCTGACAGGCCTGGCGCACCTCGCCCCAGCGTTGCGCACAAGGGGCCTGTTACTGTTCCCATTCGCCGTGAACCCAAAGACTACCACTGAACACGCTGCGGCCCGGGTGCTACTCATGTGTTGGGAGGGCGGGCGGGAATCAGCAAGACGGCTTGCGGGCGGGGAGCGATGCAAGAGGGGCCCAAGAGGGCCCCAAGGGGCGCCCAGAAGGCCCCAAGAGGCCGACAAGAGGTCCCGAGCTGTGATGAGGGGTCCTCCGGACCCTCTGGGGAAAGTGTGTGGGCTAGCTTGTTCTCCTCGCGCGAATCCCCACCGCGTTTCTCCAAGCTAGCTAGTGCCCAAACGGCAGCGGAGTGAGGCAAGAAGCACTGAATCAACACTCCCACAACTTAAAAGTTGCCTCAACTCCGACTTGAGGCTCAGCTTTGACTGAACGCCTTTACAACACACAGAACATTTCTTGATCACGGCGCACGGGAGGCGAAAACCACTCATATGTCGATCATCTAGTGGAGCTGGTCCTCCGAGGCTGACGCCCTCGACGTAGGAGCTCCCGCGCGGTCCGCGCCCGCCGCTCTCGACGACGCGGGCATCCAGCCCCCCATGGACATATCATCGCTGGCCACAGAACTTTCCTCCACAGCAACGATCGGAGCCTGACCAAACACACCGGTCTGCATCCACTACTCCGGATCATTTTCGTTCAACATCTTTGGCTGCAAACCGCACTCCTCGACCAAGAACAGAAGGGTCTTGTCGCGCCAGAAGGGAAAATCTGCCATGCGCTCGCACACTGACACTCCGACGTCGCCAATTCCGCTGTGGAGCTCCGACTCCCTGGGCAGACGGAGCGTCCGAGACGGGCGGCAGCTGCGCTGCGTGCCGCCAGCTCCTGAGCTGGGGGGGCCGCCCTGGCCCCCCGAGTAGCCCGCCGAGAACTCGCCCCAGGCCGGGGGGCGGAAGGAGTTCTCCGCGATCGACCCTACAGGCGGGGCCGGCGGCACCTGCTCGTTCTTCAGCGCCGCGTGGTAGTGGCTCTCGAGCACCTTCAGGCGGTCGCGCATGCCATCCTCGAGCGGGGCCGGCGAGTGCAACGCGATGTACCCCGTGCTGGCGCGGTGCACTAGCGCGATCTGCGAGACGCTCTGCTTGCCCGACAGGCGGTCGTCCAGGACTCCCGCGCGGATCTGCACCTTGACCTTGTTGCTGGAGCCCTCGGTATTGCCCTCGCCAGCCTCCGCCAGGCCCTCCAAAAAACTCCTCGCGCCACTCGCCGTGTTCTTCGCCTCGATCTTCACCATCTGTTCGTAAACTCTCCGTGGCCTGTGGGGCCGCGAGCTGCTTCCGCAAGGCGCGCTCCGCCGATGCTTGAGCCAAGACACTGCTCTCATCGGCGAGCTGGTAGGTCCCGTGGCGGACACAGCTTCGGAGGAGATCGGCGGGCTCTGCCTTATCCCTCGTGAGACAGTCCGCCAGCATCAGAGACGTGGGACCCCGGCGCAACACGGCCCCGAGACGTGTCAGGCTCTCCTTACTTATTGCGATATCTACTGCGCACCTCCTATCGCCATTCCCAGACGGGCTCCCCATCTTGCACACGTTGTCGTAGATACACTTGCAGTCAATGACCGCCAGACTCTTCAACTTATTCAGATACCGGGGCCGATCTCCAAGAGTGAAGCCTCGAAAGAACCCCCTCCAAATGCCCGCTCCAAGTGCCCGGGACCGTCGGTCATCACAGACGACTCCCCCGCCAAAGTAGACTTGACCACCCGCTTCACCCGATAACTCCTCCAGATCAAAGGGCCCCACGGGGAAACCCTGCCTAGCTCCATGTCCCTCTTAGTCACCCCGACGATGTAGCCCCCCTTGCGCGTGGCCCATGTTGGACATTTCTCTCGACGAGTAGCCTGAGTGGAGGATGAAGGCAAGCTCGGCGATCGGGATCGAGGGGTATCGGATCTTGAGGTCTGCAAGCTGCTGAGCACGCCGGGCCAACATATTTCCTTTCCTGATATCATCAACGGTGGGGTGAGGCATCTTCTGTTGGTTCGAGCTCACGAGGATGCTGAGATCTGGTTCCCCCGCTGGTTGAGGGAGATGAAATCTTTTATTTCTGACGGGACCGCCAGAGCATCAGCGCTTGCATGTCGGCGGGTCGACACCCGCTCCATCTCCTCAGACGCGCACTGGTACTGCGTCTGCACGATGGTGTACTCGGGGAGCTGCCGCAGCCGGGGCCCGACGAACTCGGCCTCCTTCCCCTGCCACTTGCGGTAGGGAAAACGGCGCCTCAGCCGTGACAGTGCCTCGGCCCCCTTGGATCCACGGCCCCCGAACACGCCGTCGCCCACGTGCTGGCCGATGACCCCGCACAGGTCGCCGGGACGGGCCACTCGAAGAGGCTCTGCCCCCTGACCGTCGATGACGCGGTAGTCCTCGAGGTCGAACTCCACGGACTCGCCGACGCCCTCGAACAGCAGCAGCACGCACGGGTCCATGGGATGCTGCACGAAGCCCAGCTCCTCGATCAGGAACTTGCTAAAAGTCAACCACCACAGCTGCGGCTGGTCGCTCCTGCCGTAGCCGTTGATGACCTCGCAGAGCTGATCCGCGCGCATCCCGTCCGGCAGAAACTCCGACGGCAACGAGACGTAGATCGCGCCGTGCTCTGCCGGCGCCAGCGACGCGTCCGTCTCGAGGAAGGCCCCCTCCACGTCCCCGCTGGCCAGGGGAAATTTGGCCGAGGCGATGGTCTGGAGGACGAACGCCCTCCCGTTTGAGGCTCGACAGCGTCGGGGCCTGAGCGCGGCCCGCCTTCACCAACTCCAGGAGATCGGGGTCCTTGAACCCCTGGATGGTCGTCCTACACTTAACTACCACGTTGCCCTCCTCGTCCTCCTTCTCCGTCAAAACCGGTCGGGGCTTCATGACCCAGAGGGTCCTAGGATCTACGTAGTAGATCGTGGGTTTGAGTGAAGATATCAGATCTACGTTCTAGGATCTACGATCTACATCTTTGCGCTTCACATGCATGTTATGTGCCAAGTATCATCAACAGCATGGCCTTGAGCATCAAACAACATCAGTGCAACAAAAAATTCGTAAACACATGCAGTCGTCCACGTTTGGTCGCGAATTGTGTCTTGGATTGGTGACTCCGACGGCTCAATATTAACTCCAGGCGCGCATCTGCACGTGGGCGCGCGCGCCGTCGCGTGCGCGCGTGATTGCGTTGTGCGTGAAGGCGCCCGAGTGAGCACTTGCGAGCCCGTTGTGATGCGCCACGTCGTTTGAAGGCGCGCGCGGGCGCCCAGCCGCGCGCCCAGCGAACGAACACACAACTACCAACGCGACTTTCTTTGCCAAGCTCTCCCCCCCCCCCACCCGCCGTCCAGAATTCCCCCCCACACACGCGCGCACACACCGCCACGCCAACCACCAACGGACAGCGATGCGTGCGGAGACGTCGCCATGATGGGGCGGGTCGGAACGTGCCGAGAGGCATTTATCAAAATGTGAAGCCCTCGCCTCCTCCTCCTCCTCCTCCTCCGCCTGCTCCTCATTCCTCCTCCTCCTGAAATGAGTTTCCATTATCAGTCAGGCTTCCTATCGAATAGATCTTCTACTGTTCTCGCAAAGCTGTTCAACGCCAGTGCAACGCATTAGCCGCGGCAGCAGCGCGGCGCTCTTGAGCGCATCGGCGCGTCGGTGACAAAAGAGGGGGTGAGGAGGATGAAAAGGACGACGACGACAGAGGCGAGGGCGGGCACGGAGCAAGGGGAAGAGACGAACGTGTGATGCGTTGGGTGGCCAATTGTATCGTGGCTACGTTGTTTATTGGGATCGCGGCTTGCAATACACACGCAGACAACACTCGGGTGGCTTTCAGACAATGAGAAGACAAATCGCGCAATGAACAATGCCAGTATTTTCGTTGCAAAGCTAGCCAAGGCCCAACGCGTGACATGACATCAGGAAACGCTTCTCACGTTCCAAGGATCATCTCCCACGGGTCCAGGGCCTCTCAGGGCCCAGGAGGGGGAGAAAGAGGAGGAGGTGGAGGAGGAGGAGAAGGGGAAGTGCGAAGGGAAGTACGAGGAGGGGGAGGAGGGGGAGGAGGAGGAGGAGGAGGAGGAGGAGGAGGAGGAGGAGGATGAGGTGGAGGAGGAGGAACATCAGGAGGAAGAGAAGGAGCATGAGCAGGAGGATGAGGAGGGGCACGAGGAACACGAGGAGGAGGAGGAAGAGCACGAGGGGCAGGAAGAGGAGGAGGAGGAGGAGGATGACGGTCCCACGGTCATGGCGACCAGCGTGAACGGGGAATGCCACGAGTTGTGGGTCGGACGACCTTCAATCAATCGGGGGCTCCACGACAATCGTCGTCGTCGTCACCATGTCACCGTCGTCACTGTCGTCACTGTCGTCGTCATGAGGGCTGATGAGAGGAGGCGAGGTGGGTGATCACGCTCTGCTCCGCTCCGCGCACTACAGCGCGGCCACATCCCGAATCTGCTGCCTCAGGTCAGCTCGGTTTTCGTCCTGGGGTGAGCGCATTCCCCCCTACTCCGTTTCTCTCTCCTCCCTTCACCGTCGTCCTCATGTCTTCCCTGTTTTCCTCGTCACCCACTTCATTCCTCAACGTCGTGTGATCCTCCTCGTGATCGTTCGTCCTGCTCCTCCTGGTCCTCATTACACCCTTCGTCCTCCTCCACCTCTTCTTAATGTTCCTCCTCCTCCTCCTCCTCCTCCTCCTCCTCCTCCTCCTCTTCCTTCTCATCCTTCCTCCTCCGCTCCAAATGTTTTATCCTCTGCGGGTCCTGGCGTAGGGCAATGATAAAATTCTCGAGCGCCTCCGACATGCCAGGGTGGGCCAGGTCAACGTTCGGGAGGGCCGAACGGGCAGTCTGGCGCGCAGCCCGTTCTGATGGCAGCAGCAGCCGCCCTGTCTCGGGATCCGCGTGGTAGCCTCCCTCCGGGTGCCGATCCAAGCCCTCGGCGAACATGTTGATCATGAACTCCATCTCCTGATGCTTTGGATTCTGCCCAAACCCTCTCCCCCAGTTCCACCAGCCCTCTGGGCGTGAGTGGTTTAGGGAGCGCTCTCTGTCCTCAACCTCTTTCTTCCCCTTCGGGGAGGGGTTTACCCCTCCCCCTACGCCCTCCCCCTGGACCTGGAGAGGCCGTTTCGCGGGTCGTCAGGGCGCCCAAGATGGCCCCTGGGAGATTCATGTTTGGACACCCTTCACAGGGATCGTGGCCCTAGGGGGGGCGTGAAACATGCTTTCGTCTCCTTTGACCGATCCTCCAAGATGGCCCCAAAAGCGTTCCCAAGGCACCCAAGAGCGCTCCCAAGACGGCTCCAAGACGGCCTAAAAGGGCCCCAAAGACGGCCCAAGTGGCGGCCAGCACGGCCCAACAGGGCCCCAAGGCGGCCCCGAGAGCGCCCAAGAGGCGCCCAAGAGCGGCCCAAGAGAGCCCCTAAGCGGCTCCAAGACCGCCACAAGGAGGAGCCAATTGGAGGTAGGTGGGAGGTAGGAGAAGCAGGGGGACGTATGCGAGGGCAGGAGGAGGTACGCCCGAGAGCCACGATTGTCGGCATGCTTCGCAAACGTGGCTGTATTGGGATGGGCTGGTGGGGATACGCGAAGCGTGACGAATGTTCCATGTCCTTGCATCCTTCCTGTCCGTTCGAGTCCCTGTTCCTCCTACCTCTCCCCCGTAGCCTACCATGTCTCTTACCCTCATTGTCCCCTTGCCGTGTCCATCCGTTATTTGTCAGTTGTTTCTCTTTTGATGGCTCCTTTCTTCTTGTACATGGCCCTTGTATTGTCCCCATTGTTTTGCCTGTGCTAGTTCATCAGCGTCTTTCATTTTCTATTCCACACTCTCCCTCCCCTCTCTGTATCTCCTCCCGTTTCTCCTGCTCTCTCTTTTCCTCCCCCCCTCCTCCTCTACCTTCCCTCTCTCCTTCTCCGCCTCCTCCTCCCAATCACGCTCCCCTCTCCCCAGTAGCTCCTCCTTCACCCCCCTGTCTATCTGTATCTTCACCCATGGTGACAGTTGGCAGAGAAGTTGAGGCTGGAGGGTAGGTATGACAGTGGACAGGCAAGGGTGTACTAGCTGCGAATGAATGGGGTGATACGGGGGATGGGCTAAGTGATAATTGGGGCACCGCGTCAACCGCACCCCGAATGCGTTTTCGCAGTAGAGCTCCTGGTCGGTCAGCGCCCTGGGGACGAACATCGCACTGAAGACGCACCAGAAGATCACGCAACTGGGTTGTCCTGTCGTCGTACACCACGGTCACTGGGCCGTTCATGTCGTTCAGGTACGTGCTCTCATCGCCATCGCTCGATGAACCCATAACGTCAGAACCCGACATCCTGAACAATCCTGAGTCCTGAACGGCTAACCGCTAGCGGGGCGTTGGGAAAATGGTGAAGTGATAGGACGCCTTGTAATGGGATCCGAGACCATCCCCTTTCTCAAACTCTGTCTGCCGCCCTCCCCCCGCAAGATTCTCATCCTCCATCCTCGTCATTCGTCTTCTTGTTCTGTAACTCCTCGTGCCCTCCCTCCTGCAGCTGCCCCTTTTGTTTGCTGCTTCTCGCCGTGCCAGAGCGCCCCCCCTTACAGCCTCAATGCGCGCGAAGCGCGTGGAGGGTGGGGACGGGGTGGGTCGTTGAGAAGCGGTGAGGGGGCAGAGGGTAGGGGCGGGGGAAGGGCGGATAGGAGGTTGGGAGGGGAGGGGGAGAGGGAGGCAGCCCTTACAACTTCGAGTTTTCTTTTTCCTCCTATGAATCCGACCCCTTTCACGTTTGCGTGTAGCCCCTGTCACCCCTAAGTACCTTTACCATGCACCCGCGATGTTATCATTGTGCTTTTGTGTCAATTGGGATCGCACCCATGCCCTCTCTCGCTCTCTCTCTCACGTGCTCGGCTGCGCTGCCGCCGCATGGTACGGGCGCGAACCCATTTGATTCGAACGTACCTCGATAACATCGCGAGTACGAACAAGTGCGGTCACATGCACCTGCACTATTCGATCCGACGCAACGCGCAGCAATCGATCTCTCAGCAGTGCCAAGGACGCTAAACATTTGCGGTGTGCTGCATTCGTCTGAAGAAGCACGAAAAGTTACTACACGACCCTCCAGCAGGGCAACACGTGACGAGTTCAATGTCAAATAAGTTGCATATTGGAGCAATTTGCATGTCATGCCTCGTCACGTGTTCCTTTGCCTGGAGAGTTCGTTGGCGACGGCTTGGCCAAACTCGACGGGGTACGCCGATGATTGCGACTGGTGCGCAGTGCCATTCATCCAAGAACCGCTATACCAGCCCTTCCTTGAATAGGCTTTGGAAGTCTTCTGGGCTGGCGTGAGCATGAAAAGTGGCGTGCGCTTGCCCTTCGCAAGTCGTTTCAAACGCGCGTTGGCGTCTTTGTGTGATCGCCACACGGTCCCAGGAACGTCCCAGGTGGTGAAAATCGACAGAGGTTTCAAACTGCCGTGCCCGAATGCCCCTAAAAAGACGTTAACCTTCCAGGCCCTGGTGGCTTCGAATGCAGCCTTCAGTACCGGGTGCCTCAGTAGAAGTGAACCACGAGGTTGTTCAAGAGCAAATCGGCAACCCCGACAGTCAGCCACCAAGATCAGCCAAGACCTAGGCTCACATCGAGTATTAGGATCAGCAATACAAATTCATCCCTCATCTCCGACCGCAGCTATCTTACAGCCGCAGGACTCGAATCAGTCAAAAAAGGTTAAGTGGATCTAAGCTTTGGCATCGAACTGCAAAATATCGTTCGATCGCTCTCCTGTCATCCTCCCCCCCTCGGATTAGGACAGCTGAGATCGGTGCACGAACGGAACGGTGAAATTGGCTTCCACGACGCCTCTGCGACGGATGTCCCCATCCATGTTGTCGTCATCGCGGCGGGTGTGACCACGTGACATGTTGATCCATGTTTTGCATTCAGGCGCTAGCCAAAATAAGCCTCCCACCACCAGCTCGAGAACGCAGAACAGTGCGTATAACATGCCGCCCAGCGTGGAACAATCCTGGAATATGCAGGACGTCCTGGCTGATTTGGAAACGCTTCCGAAGGACTTCCGAACCCAGAGCCCGCGAGGTTAAGGTGAGGGAAGGGTGGCGTGAATCCACCGTTCCATCATCCAACCCCTCTCTCATTCGAACCGTCCCTCATCTGACATTCCCTGTCCTCCCTCCTATCCTCCTCATCCGAATTCCTCCCTCCTCCGCCCCCCCCAAAAAGAAACTGTATGCTTACGTTCGTCCCCTTGTCCTGTCAAACGATCTCGAATTCATGCCAAGGTCAGCAACAGACGTGGAGATGGCCCCCTCTCCAGAGAACATTTCGAAGCAATCGACGTGCCTCTTCAGCAGCGGCAGGCGCACCATGATGCCGAGCTGCTGCTTAGCCATGCCCAGCAGCTCCTCTCGGCTGCTGGAGACACACACCAATTACTTTTCAACGAAGCTCATGCGCGTCATGAGGTTCGAATGATATGTTGCTGGCGTACTTCGCACCCTGTCTTATCCCCATCGCCCTGCCACGCCCGCTGACGCGGCAGGGCTGACGGATAAACAGGGAGGCGAAGTAGTAGAGTGCAGGATATAGGTTCGAGGTGCTTTCGGTGACCCCCGCGCGCCGTTCGGGATCGGCTGCAATCTTTCGGTTTCGGTATTTATCCTCGTTTCATCCCTGATCCTTCTCAATTAAATTTTCCTCGTGTCCACTGCTGTCCTGCACTATCCTTCCCCTTCTTCTGTCCGATCCTCCTCTCGTGATCCTCTCGCCGCTGGCTTACTCGCTGCTCGCATATTTTCACCCTCCCCATCCACTCCTCCTGGTTCGCCAACGTGATGACCTGGTCATCACGCGAGGGCACCAGCTCGTCGGCGCGGCGGGCGCACCATTGCTGAGGGTCTGCCATACAAGTGGGTAACTGTGTTCATGCGGCCCAGGACTTCGAAACACTGAAAAACAGACCGCTCCATCGTTGCTCTGTGTGCCCGCTCGCTGCACAACCGCAGCAAGTAATTCAAGCTTTCGTCCACAAAGGTGTCATATACAGAAGGTGAGCCCATGAATTGGCTCCTCTGGTTATTCGTGGCGAGGCTGGGTCGGTTTGCGGGGCGGGTTTGGCTTTGGCTGGAATGGCTTCTATCCCCGATCTCTGCAGGGGCCACGCTCCAGTCAAACCAATCCGGAGCCCAACCCGACCAAGCCAAGCAACGAATGACCGAACCCACAACCGCTCCGCCTCCAGGAGAGAAGGGAGGGGGGTAGACTGTTTCTTGCGTGGAGTGGCGGGCCAGCAAGAGGCCGAGGGGGGAGACAGAGGCAATGAACTGGGGAGAGGAGTACACGAAAACCCCCATCACAAATCTTGAACATGTCCCTGAAGGAGTGATTTGGGTGCCCTTGGGTCCTTTGCGTCAGATGAGGGAACAAATGAAACTTTGGCGTGAAATGTACCTCGGCCTCATTGCAACTAACCACGAATCTCACGCAATTGTC
Organism: Prorocentrum cordatum; assembly: GCA_963575745.1. Lineage (NCBI taxonomy): Eukaryota > Dinophyceae > Prorocentrales > Prorocentraceae > Prorocentrum > Prorocentrum cordatum. The sequence continues at coordinate 185,847 of CAUYUJ010017838.1, forward strand.
GCGCAATGTCTGGAACTCTTCTGTCGTGAGGCAAGCCTTCGAGGAGTGATACGTTCCCATCCATGTGATCAACGAATCTCCAGCCGTAATCAACTCTCGTTCGTATTTGACCCCGCAGCCAGAGTGAGCTTTCAATCGACCAACAGCGAACTTTAAGAACTGGAATGTCTCTGACGCTTTCAGCTTTACTACACTGCCCCCGAAACATTCACAAGAGTCTCCAGGGAACATTCTGGCGTTCAACGTATTGATTCGGTTTTCAGGACGCACTCCCTCCCTGTCGTAATAAGACACGAGCTCCGACTCAAGACGAGACCAAGGATTCGGGGCTCGCCATGGGTTCGCATACACTAGCCTGTGTATAGCAGCGCTCACATATCGCTCCATGCAGCCTAAATGAACTGTATGCATTGTATCCAAAGCAAGAGAGCGTAAAGGCGTCGTTCCGAGAGACGAATCGAAAATAGGAGATCTATGGGTCACCGCGCCCATTCGTCTGCCTAGGCAGTCGCTTCGGTTCCGCCAGAACACAGCTTCAAACGGCAAGTCATATTCATCGAACTCCAGGGGGATCATGCATTGGGGGGATGCTTCCAGACGATCCCCCTTCTGCAATCCCAGGGGCGGGATTGGCTCGCTTAGGATCAGCCCGCGATTCTCTACAGATTCTAAACACTTCCAAAGTAAGTCTCGCTTGGCCACGTCATCGACCCAAATCCGCTTCTCACACGATCTGCATTCCTCCTCGTAAGAATCGTCGCAACGATCCTCGCACGGTAAACCGCACCTGAATGAAAACTCGGGATCGATAAAAGCAAGTGCGTCCTTCGAACAGGTGCAGATAGGACAGCAATCGTGCACATTCCCCCAACCAGTAAGCCCGAAACTTTTTGCGAACTCGGCCCAATCACCTTTCAACATTAAAAGAACAGCTCGGAAAGGTATCTCGGAGGTTGGTTTCTCGACGTGCCCCCAAGCAGACCCGTCGTGCTTCCTATCGGGAATTGCACCGTTTGCGAGACATGCTATTTGAAACGTTGCTATTGACATCATCGAATATATCGAACAATACCCGTTGCACCCGCAATTGCACATCTCACTCACCCTCATAAATCCAACCAAGTGTCTCTTGTGGGACATCAGATTCACAATAGAGATCTGCAGTATGCTGCCCGCACGCCTCGAACAGTCGAGGCATCCAGCTAACCGTCCGTCTGTCCACGGAGGCATTAGTTTCAGGAAAGGCCCCCTGAGGCCAACCAGTGAGCAGGCCCATGGGCAGCAGTTTCGGGAGGGGGTGGAGTGACGTTTGAGTGAGGTTGGGGTTGGGTCTGAGTAAAGTTTGAGTGAGGTTGGGTGAGGTTTGAATGTGTTGTGAAAAGTTGGGAATCGGCGAGGGCGGGAGTTGGTGAATGTGAGAGGGTTGGCTGTGTTATAACGACGAAGTCTCTCTAATCGTTCCTCCCCGCCGTCTGGGCAGTGTAACGCACACCGTCCACATATAATGCTAACGGCAGCGGATAAGAACCATGCTCTTCTAAACATGATTTCACCTTGGGGTGTTGCTTATAGCATTCAATTGCCATAACACTATCGAGATCATCCTCGCATCCGCACCGCAAAGCCTCCTGAAGATCAGCGGACTCTTTCACCTCAGATGCGATTGAATCACACACCTGCCTGAACAATATGTCTTTGCTGTGCTTATGCGCTGCCTTGCTTGAAAACGCAGGCACCCGAGCGAAATAGAACGGCCCTCCATCAGGCAAATGCTTGTCCATCTCTTTCTTGTACCTGCCCGATGACAACCCTGGATCCAATCCGAACGTGGACCATTTACCTCCTGGGGTATTGCACTTAGCGAGGTATCCACATATTATGCAAAAATCTTTTGCCGTCAGTTTTTTGCACGATGCCCAAACTGTTAGCAAAATCTCAAATGCCTTGGTACCTGCGAGCCGTAAATCAGCCCCATCTGCTCTGCGTATATAAGGGAGTTTCGGTACACGGGCGCGTCTGGGGCGGCTTGTTCGTTTGGGGGCCATCGCGTTGATAGCTAATTGGCTGCAGAACAAAAAAGATATGACAAGCAGAGCGTGATACTCCCGCGGGCATCTGCATTATTGACAGAGGTTGCCACTCCATCCGCTTGCACCTTTTTCGGCTGTGTTGTAGATTGCATTGTATGTTGCGGATGTTTGTCAACACTACATCATGATGTAAATCAATTGCTTGCTCCAAGTTGAATGGTAGATGCTTGCGTGCTGGTGCAACCGATCTTCTGCAATAACTCATGCGTGCAGCGATGGAGTGTCACGTCGCACCGTGAGCGCCACCGAAACAGGGTGACCGAGAGCAGGTGCCCGATCGCATGGTCGGCATGACCACCCCGCACGTGAAACTCTCTCGAAGACCCCAGTTCTAAGAGGAGGCCGCCGCACACTGTGTATCTCTTACACACGTGGCCTATGACTGACCAAGTCTCACGTGCCAATCGAGCAAAGCGCAGCCCACTTCGTTGCGGCAAACTAGCTCACTAGCAGAAATACCATAGCCGTGGCGATGTCCCCCCTTCCATACCTTGTCTCTGATATGTTATCTTTCTCCCCATTCGTCTGTCCCCTCTTTGCCTGTCAAGTAGGCGCGCTCTGCTGAAAAAAGACTGTGCACGACGTTCTACTTTATGTCGGGGCATCGGATTTCACAAAATTACGGTTAAAACCAGGACCCCCAAACAGAATTCCATTCCCCCCAAATTCATACGGAACTCATACGGAACTCATACGGTACTCATACGGTACTCATACGGTGCCGTTTGTATGTAAAAACACATGGTTTCGTACACATTCATACGGAACTCATACGGGTCACATTCATACGGAATTCATACGGCACATTTCGGGGGTCGGACCCTGGATTCTCATGAACACGTGAAAGGGTTCGCCGCCGACAGTGGAACGTCGAGCCGACTTACCAGCGCGTTCACAAAATGCGTGCTAGCACAGTCGCGCCCTCGGCCAGATTGAGATCTGAACAAAGTTTCTTGGATGTGGGCCAGGCTTCTGAATTTAGGATCTGAGCGGTTTGGCAAACATCCCCCGATTTCAGATCAGTTTCAGATCAGACCTCAATCTGCCTCAGTCTTCTGTTTGCGACGTCGCTTCTTCGCGCCGCCTCCCTCACTCGCATCGGGCGCCTTGGGGTTCATCTTCATGATCTCTTCCTCCCTGGACTGCTGCTGGCGAACGAGAGTGCGCGCCTCCACCAGCAGCATGTCGACCTCGTTCTTCCACTTGTTGACCTTCTGGCAATCGGTCTCGAACTGGGCGGACGAAACCTGGGCTGTCATCACATGCATATGCAGCTCGTACGCAATTCATACGCAACTCATACGCAACTCATACGCAACTCATACGCAACTCATACGCAACTCATACGCAACTCATACGCAACTCATACGCAACTCATACGCAAACTCATACGCGTATGAGTTGCGTATGAGTTGCGTATGAGTTGCGTATGAGTTGCGCGTGGGAGTGGTCGGATTGTGTGTTATGTATGTATCACCTGCTTCTTGTAGTCCGTTTCGGACATGCTCATCACCTTCTGCACGCCATCCTCCTGGATGAGGTTCCTCACCTGCGAAAGCAAACGCTAATCATATTGAACCCGCATGTAAACGCCAGCACACACAGGTCAGACACCGGATGTCGGAGCGGACACATCAGATGCGGCACGACAACAAACATAACTAAGGCTCCAATCAGATTCCTCCTCCCCCTCGTCCTCCTCCTCCCTCCTCTTCCATCTGTGGAATGTAACTCTCATCTGTGTTACTATCCCTCATTGTCATCCTCCTCCTCTCTTCTTTATCTTCTCCTCCTCTATTCATTTTCTTTCTCCTCCTCTTCCTCTTCCACCTCCTCCTCACCTCCCCTCATGCTCACCTCCCTCCTCCTCGTTCTGTCACATCCTGGCTCAAGAGACTGGCCTTGGCCAAGGCCGAGTCCATCGGCTCCCGCAAGGCCTTCATCCTGGTCCAGGTCGGGTCCGTCTCGATGAACGTGTTCACGATGTCGGCCTGTCCCAGGGCCGTGGTGTAGTTGGACTTCGTCTGCCTGAACGTCTTGAGCCAATCTGGAGTCGTTGACTTGGGCCTCTTACCATCAGGGTCGGGACTCGGCTCTGCATCATCACCAGCTTCTCCGCGAGACGCAGTTGCCCTCCTGCGCGAGCCGCCTCTGCCCTCGTTGTCCTCTGGATTCGGAGCCTTCTCGCCCGTCTCAGCTGCAGCAGCCGCCTCTGCCTTACCGCTGTTCGACTTCTTCTTTGGAACTGGTGTCACCAAGGCAGCTGCCTCCTCTTCGGCCTCCCTGGCCCTCTTCCCGCTCAGCTTCGGATCAGCCTTGGCGCCATCCTCCGCATCCTGAAGCGCTCCAGCGTTCCCATTTTGCATCCACGTCTCGTAGGTGTTCCACTCCTTGATGAACCTGTCGTTCAGCTGGTGCTTCACGTTGAGGAATTCCAGGTTCTTGCCCATGTTGCACCATTTGACGTAGATAGAGCCAAGCAACACGCAGCTCGAGCAGTATCGAATTGCTATTGCTAGTCCCGTTGGCCCTCCTCCTTTCAGCCACGCAATCCTTCCGAGAGTGCAATATTCGCCATTCTTGGCTTCCTCCTTTATCATGCTTGTTTTCTTCTCGAACTTGACATCCTTCATCCACTTCTCGTGCATCTTCTTAGCCCACTTGCTTCTGAACGCCTTCTGGTTCTGCCAGCCCTTCTCCTGCGCGTACTCGTTTCGAAGTTGCTCGCTGGCAGCGAGTGCGCGGCGCCACCTGCCACACGCCTCGTTTCCCGCCGAGCTGTCGAGGGTGAACTTGTAGTCGTTGCTCTTGATCTTCTCGTAGTACTGATACTCCTGCTTGTCAAGGGCTGAGAGGTTTTTGAACCACTCGTCCTCGTCACCGTCGATACCATCTGCCAAGCTCTTCCACTTGGGGTCGCGGTCCTTGAGGCTGTTGACCTCTTTCAGCAGCGAGGACTGGTAGAGGTCGCCGAGTCTCTGTTCCATTGCCTTCAGCGTTTCGACCTCGCAGTTAGGCCGCGACTCAGCTGCTTCGAGTTCGATGGTGCGGAGCTGCTCCTGCAATGTATCCATGAGCTGGCTCTTCTGCTGCACATCGGTTGGCATGCTGTCGGCGGCAGGCCGTGTATCGGACCGAGGAGTTGGTTGGGGAGCGGGCTGAGGAACAGGTGCAGGATGGATCTTGCTCAGCTTTTCATCGTCACTGTCGCAACGCTTCTGTAGTTTTTCATCGTCGCTGCAGCACTGCGATTCATGCTCTGGCCTCTCGTCAGCTCGGGATGCATGCAGATGCATATGCAGCTTGTGCTTGGGGCTCTCGGGCATGTGCAGGGTCGCTCTGTTGCGCTCCCGTACTGGAGCCGCCGAGTCATTCAAGGAAGCCGTTGGCGTCGGAGGTGGCGGTGCTGCCCAACGCTCCATCGCAGCATTCCTCCTCTTAAGAGCCTCCAGTTCCTTCTTGTGAGCATCGGCCTCTTCCCTAGCTGCGAGCATCGCAGCATTCAAACGCTCGATTTCCTCTCGCTTCTTCTGCCTCTCCGCCTTTCGCTGGTCTTTCTCCTCACGGCGCTGCAGCCTGGCTCTCTCTTTCTCCGCCTTGGCCCTCTCTTCCGCCGCCTCCTGAAGAGCCTTTTGCTTCGCGAGCTCCTCGCGCTTCATCGCCTCCTCCTTCTCCTGCTGCTGTCGCTTCAGCTCTGCTTCCCACTGCTCTCGTTCCTTCTTGGCCGCCTCCTGCTTCGCAAGAAGTTCCGCTTCCTTTTTCTTCTCTTCTTTCAGCTCCAAGGCAATGATATTATGCTGCTTGAGAATTGCTTCGTTCGCAAGGATCTCTTCTTCGGGCATGCCTTCGAACACAGACGATACCGTAGATTGCTGGCTCAAAACCTCCTGTTCTCCGCCATGAATCTCCTGAGCTAGGCGCGCCGCCCTCGCTGGTGAACCCTCCTCTGTATCCGATCCGTCAGAGCTGCCCACGGTGCCGCCATCGAGCGTTGCCCATGGCCCCTCTTCCTTCACGTTCTCCTCTGGTGCACGGGCCTCCTCTGCCTCCTTGCGCCTCTCGAACTCCTGTAAGGCGCGCTTCTGCTCTTCGAAGAATTGCTCCGCCTCACCCTTCTCGAGCTGGCGGTCCGTCACGGCATCCAAGTGTTCCTTGAACTTCTGCGCAGCAGCCGCCTCCTGGCGGGCAAGAGGGCTGGAGGAAACGACTGAGGGCAGGCGCAGGCGAGAAGCCAACAGGGGACATATGGCTTGGAGGGGCTTACGTATCTGGAAAGCAGTCGGTCTCCAACGTATCGCCCCCTCCACTGCCTGTCCTCTGGTCGCCCCGCCGACGTCCTTCCCCTCGAGGTTCCCGCCCTCTCCCCCTCAGGTGCCTGCTCAAGCATCGATGCAGCATCCTCGGGGAACTGCGGTGGTGCTTGGCCAGGTTGACCTGGAAGTGTAGTAGGGGCACCGCTGTCCGAGTCGACGAGCCCCTGCGAGTCTCTCTGGAAGAATGGTGCCTGCGAGTCGTCCTGAGTCTCCCCGTCCTTCGGGGATAGCACGCGTGCGTCTGCAAAACAAAAACAACTCCCTCCTGTTCTCCTCTTCCCTCTCCTCCACCATCCCCTCAACATTAGGAAGCAGTCTCCCCCCTCCGACGAGCACGGCACCGCACTAGGATTGCCCACCGCACAGATGCCCGCATTGGTGCAAGTAGCCAGTCGGGGTTCATGGGTCTTGGAATACAGTCAGGGTCTGCAACCCCGATTCTGTCGTGAGTTTTTCGAGCTCATCACCTGGATGCAGTTTCCTTTCATTGTGTGAATGCGTATGCGCTCTCTCTCTCTCATTCTTTTTGGAATACCAGTACTTATGCACACGTATATGGGCATGCGTACGTCTCCTCCTCATCAACCCCATCTTCTCACCTACCCAACCGTTCTTCTGCACCCGACCTCTCTCCACCTAATCTCTAAGTTCAGTGGACAGCAATCCTTGGCGTGCGCCATGCTCCAGTCCCCAGGCTGCTGGAGCGCCGTCTCGCGACGCATGCGCCGCGGACGTGTATAGGGGGGCGCGCGCGATGGCGCGCCTCGCTCAGACATGAGCTCAATTCGATCCGAAGACAGCGAAATCAACAGACCACGGATGACAGTTCCGATCGGGGGAATTGAATATATGCATACCCCCGTGGGCATTCACGATGACCTTGGTCTATCAAAAACACTCGGGGCCCAGACGCGTGTAAACCGGAGGTGCTGATCTCGTGTATGTGTATTTCGAGCCGTCCAGACGAGTCGACGAGATGTGTCCCCAGAGCGATATCAAACCACATCATTTGCATATGTGAATGGGCCCTACTGAACGCCCTGCGCGTTTCATATCGCGGACGGCACGGTGCGTGTTTCGATCGGCCTCCCAGGGCCCACCCAGTAGGGCACAGCACGGCACGTCGTCGACAGCGAGAGGTGCATATCTTTCATGGGAGATGGGATCGTTATGACATGATCTAAGTGAGGCTTGTCGGAAGGAAGGGCCAGGAGGGTTAGGGTGAGAGGTCAGAAGAAACAGACGAGGAAGGCATATGGGGCCAGCAGGACGGAGGATCATGTTACGAACAGCCGCGCTCCACGATCCGTTGGCAACGCCTGCGAACACCAAGCCACGGCACAAGCACCAGGAGGCATCCTCGTCCTCTCCTCCTCCTCCTCCTCCTCCTCCTCCTTCTCCTCCTCCTCCTCCTCCTCCTCCTCCTCCTCCCCCTCCTCCTCCTTCATGTTCTCTCCTTCCCGTTTCCTCCTCCTCCTCCTCTTCCTCCTCCTTCTCATCGTTGCCTTTGGTGCCTGCTCGACGCACGACCGCCTCATGCGGTGATGACCGAGACGGCAAGGATGAAGTTCCAGTGCACGTGGTGGTTCACCTCGTAGACCGCATCGTTGAGTGTCACGGTCACAGTGCCGACCACGTAAGTAGTAAAATCCATGCATACAGGCGCCACCTCATGCACCCGACACGTTAGCAATTTTACGTGATGCTCGACAACGCCTAAAGGCAAATGCAAACCAATAGAGATCCCCACGACATGTTGCTCTTGCACGCGCTCGTGGCACATAGGCTCATGCATGTTTACCCTGACACCCTTTACACGTGTGTGGCGTTCTTCCTCTCCTTCCTTCTCTTCCTCCTCCACAAATCCCCATTCAGCTCTAACCAGGCGGCCTGGAATCTAGCAAACACAAACACATCTCTGCGTGCCCTCGTCGAATGCTCACCGATGGCTCCAGCTGTTCGCGTCGCCCATGCCGTTGCTTCTGCCTCCTCACCAAACCCCCTCCCACCTAGCCGAACAGTCCACTGCCCATGCTGCTGTCGTCGTCGCTGGAGTTGCTCTTCGGCCTCTTCTGGCGCTCCGTCCCGCTGCTTGCACCGACGGCATCGTCGGACTCCCTCTTCCTGGCGCTGCCTCCAGCTGCCTGCTCCGACGACATCGTGAGCGGCTGTCTCTCGTGAGCAGCTGGCTTGCCTTTCGTGACTGGAGTGGGCGGGTCCTCCTCGTCTTCCTCGTCTTCCTCGTCTTCCGCCGTCGGAGAATCGGGCTTCTCCTCAGCGGGCTTCTCATCAGCGGCGGCGGCCGATGGCTTCTTGGCTGCTGGCTTCTTTCGAGCGGGCACCTCTTCCTCTTCTGAAGACTCATCCTCTTCCTCCTGAGCATCGTCCTTTTGATCTGGCTTGTCATCGTCTGGTTGATCTTTCTCATCGTCGTCTGGTTGATCCTGCTCATCCTTCTGGGCCGATGCTTTTGGTACTGCTGCAGCTGGCCGCTTCATCTTCGCCGTCACCGCTGTCTCTGTTTTGATGTAGTCGGCCTTTCTCTCCTCGAACCCTTTTTTGTCAAGCGTGCCAGCTGCTACCTGCTTTGCGAGCTCGGTCATCAATCTGCGCGGCTCTCGGAAGCACTCTTTCAATGTAAGTTGCCCAAACATCGAGGAACCCTTCCAGATAGCAAGAAAATGTTTGGCGCCTTTGTCGCGCGTGTATGCAGTGAGCGACCATTCATCTCCGTCGTGCCAAATCAAGTTGTTTGATCGTTTCTTGTCATCGGCCATCTTTTTCCAAGCCTCGCCAGTGATGCCAACAACCGCCCATGTGTCACCATTCTCCCACTTCGCCGTAATCTCAGCATCATCTGAAGTGGCGATGTGCGATGCGGCGTAGTCGGGCGGCGTCTTCTTGCCCTTCTTCAGGCGGAAGGCTGCCTTCCCTGCCCGTCGCACGAATCCCGCCAGCCCTCTCTGTCCTCAACACCCTTCTTCCCCTTCGGGGAGAGATATCCCCCCCCCTACCCCCTCCCCCTGGACCTGGAGAGGCCGTTTCGCGGGTCGTCAGGGCGCCCAAGATGGTTCTTGGGAGGCTCATTTTTTGACACCCCTCACAGGGGCCGTGGCCGTGGGGGAGGCGTGAAAAATGCTTTCGTCTTCTTTGACCGATCTCTTCCAAGATGGCCCCAAGAGCGTTCCCAAGGCACCCAAGAGCGCTCCCAAGACGGCTCCAAGACGGCCCAAGAGAGCCCCAAGACGGCCCAAGCGGCGGCCAGCACGGCCCAAGAGGGCCCCAAGACGGCCCCAAGAGCGCCCAAGAGCGGCCCAAGAGAGCCCCCCAGTGGCTCCAAGACCGCCGCAAGGAGGAGCCAAAATGAAGTAGGTGGAGGTGGGAGAAGCAGGGGGGCATATGCGAGGGCAGGAGGAGGTACGCCCGAGAGCCACGGCATGCTTCGCAAAAGTATGGGCTGGTGGGAACACGCGAAGCGTGAAGAATTGAAACATTCATCGCTGATTTCAACGGGTTCCCCACGCCACCCTCCTATGAAACGTTCCTTCCAGCTTGTCCTCAAATTTTTTTCAACCCTCCTCAGAATCCTCCCTGCTCTTTCAATCCTCTCTCCAATCTCCTCCTGGACAGTCTGGAATCGACAATGCGCTGTCTCGCTGTCGAACGAGGAAGGGGAGGAGGGGGGAGGATGAGAAGGAGAAGGAGAAGGAGGAGGAGGAGGAGGAGGAGGAGGAGGAGGAGGAGAGGAGCAGGAGGAGGAGGAGGACAGAGAGGAGGAGGGTGAAGAGATGGAGGAGGAGGAGGAGGAGGAGGAGGAAGAAGAGGACGCAGCAACCGTCCCCTTCGAGCCTTCTTGATCTTGTCCCACTGGTAGAAGTAACCGTCGTCCATGCACTTGTCGTCCTGCCCTTCCCAGCCAACTTCCTCCTCCTCCTCTGCCTCCTCCTCCTCCTCCTGCTTCTCCTTACTCCTTCATTTTTCGTCCCTCCTCGTCCCTCCTCCTCTCCTCCTTCCTTCCTCCTCTCATCTTCTCCCCCTCCTCTTCCTCCTCCTTCTTCTCGATCTCACTCTTCTATGCCTGTATCCTCTGCACCCTCGTCCCCCCCCCTATCTCCAAGAGCTCGCTGAAGTGCGTCTTGAACCAGGCTGGTGGAGATGTCCGCCCGTCCCTGCGCACCGGTTGGGGGGAGTGGCGCTAGCTTTGACTCCTCTCCTCTGCCTCCCCTAAGAAACAGTGCAAACAGCAGGCATGAAGACACTTGCACAATTTGCCGTGGCCTGAGACAGCGATAAACATGAATTGATGAAGTGAGGGTGAGACAAATCGAGAGGGAGGGAGAGGGAGGGAGAGAGAGAGAGAGAGCACACCCAGCCTGCACTTGATGCGCATCTGGCTGATGTGTCGCAGGAGCGCTCTGATCCGACGGCCCCATTCGAATGAGGCGCCGCATCCCCGCATCGGGGACATCAAGCTGCGACGACCGACTCCACCGACAACGATGGCGACGGCGACGAGCATCGACGACGAGGCCGACGATCGCCGACGACGGCAGTTAACGGTGACGACGGCCAACGTCGACAAACGACGGCGACGACCGATGCAGCTCCAGTCCTTTGCTTCCCTCGTCTGCTCTTACCGTCGCTATCGTCGCTGCCGACTCGTCTTCGTGAAAACCCTCGGCCCGCATGCTTGCCTAAATCATTTCAGCTTTGAATCTCTCTCTCTCACTCTCTCTCTCTCTCTCTCTCATCTCTGTCTCCTTCCCTCTTGATTTCTATCCCCCCCCAATGTCCCATTTCTCTTTCTCTCTCATTCTGTTTCGCTCCCTCCCCCTCCGCAGCACTCACCTTCTACCTTGTTCGCCCGAATCCCCACGTGCTTCGCTCCCTTTTTTCATCCTCTCGTCATGGACCTCGCCACGGCGGAAACGGCGGAAGCCCCTTGAATGCTCTTCGCCGTCTCCTTCGCCCACGACTCCGTCGTGGCGTCGAGGGCCCACTCGGCCTCGTTCTGCCTCGCCACGGCCACCAGCATGTCGGAGAGCTCAACCCTGTTGAACTGCTCCGCTGGATGGATGGCCTCCCTGATCCCTTTGATCAGCGACTTCTGCGCCACGATCTTGGTCGGGTTCATCGGGTCCTCGCGGCGACAGGGAGGAACGACATGGGCGTAGGGATCGAGGGGGAGATCACAGGAACAGTCGAGCTGAGACGAAAGTAGCGGCAGGGGGGAGATCGAAAGATAAATCTTAGGGGAGAGGAGGGACAAGAGAGCGAGAGAGAGAGAGAGAGAGAAGAACACACATATTGAGAACAACTGATGGCGGTGCGCAGCGGTGAGGAGGGGGAGGAGGATGCAGCGTTTGAGTGGATAAGGTCTAGATCGTGTCGTCCTCCCCACCACCCTTCCGTGCCCGATCCTCGAGCTCCGTCGTGTAGTCAACGAATTCGGGCGAGACGATCTCGCGAAGCAGGCATCGCTCAAGGCGCGAGGCCGCCCCCTCGGGCGGATGCTTCTTTGTCTTGCCCATGCCGCCCGCCGCGGCAGCCAAAATGGTTGCTGCGGCGACGCGCAACCCCAACACCCTCTGATCCTCATTTTCGTACCTCTCCCTCTCCTCCTCATCTCCTCCTCATCTCCCCATCCACCTCCTCCATCTCCTGATCCTGCCGAGGGTGAGGGGCGATACATAAAAATGTGTTTTTTTATGTATGAAGGCAGTTTGAGCCAAACTAACACATAACCTAACACATCTACGTTCTACGATCTACGTTCTACGTTCCACGTTCTATGGTAAGCATCTTTTGTTGATTTTTCTTTAGGATCTACTAGGTAGATCCTAGGACCCTCTGGGGATGCGATCAGGCTGGGTAGACCGCACCCTCCTCGACTCCTCAAGGGGAAGAGGACGCCAAGCCTGGGTCTCCTCGATCAGCTTGCTGTACTCCTTGGCGTAGCCCTGCGCGATCTTGGCCACCCCGTCCTTCGAGCACCAGCGTGGTTCTCGCCTGTCAAGCTCTCGCCTGCCTCTAGCCAGCAAGACCTCCTTCGTGTCCACAGCCAGAATCTCCTCACCGCCGTCGCTGTCGGGCGAAGCTGCGACAGCCAGAACTGACTGCACACGCTGCTGCTTGGGTCGCCCAGGAGCCGACAATCTTCGCTTCGGGGCGACACTCGCCCTCGAAGCCTGGGGCTCCAGGTCCACGCTCCCAGGGGGCACCGGCACCTCGCTCTCGACGCGGGGGCGCTTCGCCTCCTCCACAGACGTCTTGCACCGCAGCCGCTTCCGAACCTCGGCCGGCTCGGAGTCGCCAGAGGCTCCAGCGGATCCTGCACTGCCTTGTTCGCCCTCCGTCTCCTCGCTAGGCCAGTCACCCGGCTCATCCTCTGGGACTGGGATCTCGGCAGAGTCGGCAGCAGGCGGCTCGGCTCCGGCAGGTGGTGAGGCCTCGGGCTGCGGCGGGGCCTCAGGTGGTGCCGGCCGTGCGTCGCCTCCTGCTGCTCTCTGGGGCCGGCTCCTCCTCCTCGGCGGCCTCCGGCGGCCGAGCGTCAGCGGTAATGTCCGAGTAGAACTTCGCCTTCATGTCGCCCAGGTCGACGGTGCGAGTCCGCAGCGACGACTCCACAAGGCGCCAGGCTGCCCTCTCCTCCGAGCTGGCTGGGCGCAACTGCTCTGGAGAGGCCTTCAGCACGCTGCCCGGCGCGGCAATCCAGTAGTTGCCGCGGACCGCGCCCACGCACACGCCAGGCCTCCAGCGACAGCGGGCTCGCCGCCCAGCCACCTTCTTCACATTGCGCCAGACCGCCACCATGTCACCAGGCTGGAACACCACGAGCCTGCGGGGCCGCGCGTCCAGGGCCAATCGGGTCGCCTGCTTGTCGCTGTAGCTCAGGACCTGGCGCCTGGCCGCCGCGCGGACTCGAGCAGCGAACGCCGCCGGCGGGTCGTGCAGGACCGCGCTGTTCGCCACGATGCCCGGCGAATCCACCAGCAAGTCCTCGGGCACCTCAGGGCTCCGCCCGAAGACGATTTGGGCCGGACTGACCCCTCCGACGCTCAGGAGAGAGTTCTTGGCCTCCTGCACCTGCGCCACGCACTCGCGCCACTCTCCGCGGTCCTGAAGCTGGACCTCGGCGATCACGGCGCGCAGCATCTGGGCGAACCGCTGCCCGCGTCGCTCAACCTTCCCGTTCTGCTCCTTGGCGCTGCCCGCCGTGCCCAGGATCGTAGTCCCGTCCCGCTCCATTGCACTAGTGAAAACCTTGCACACGTGGGGCTTCGCTGGGTCGAGGCGAATCCACTTCGGGCGCAGGTGGGGCCGAGTCCAGTTGTCTCGGTACAGGCGTAGCAGGTCAGCTGCCACCTCGTCGTCGCCCTCGTCGAATGGAGTCATGGACTGCAGCGACGACGTATCGCACGCGATGTTGAGTTCCTTGACGATCTGATCGGGCATCCAGCCCGGGAGCTCCTTCACGTCCGTGCCGATGGACCTCAGAGGGGGCTGCGCATATGTCTGGTGCAGCTGGGCGAGCCGACTTCGGGTCTGCCTTGACGTCGCACTCCGGGCAGCGGAACTCCGGGCCATCTCCAGGGCAGCCTCGGTCGCATTCGCATGGCGTAGATGTATCATGGCAGGCGCCAGGGTGTGGCCGAGATTGACGTGTAAACGTCGCAAGCCTGCCTCGATGGTCTGCGGCCTGCCATGGTGCAGGTCGTCCCGGGCAAGCCGCTCCTTACCCTCGATGCCCGCCTCCTCGTCATCCTCCCGGTCACCGACCCCCAGGGCCTCCGCCGCGTGGACGGCCGTCCGGTGGACGTGGCTCTGGGTTTCCATTCTGGCACGGCAGGCGCCTCGCACCAATGCCCCTGCCAGCCAGCGCTGTCCATCGCGTCCTGGTGCTCATGGCCGCCCGGGCACTGGCGGCCCACCTCCTCGGCCACCTCCGGGGGGCCCGAGGCGAAGCGCCAGACCTTGGCGAGTGGCACTCCTGACACCAGGTCCAGCCCGCCAAACCTGCAAGCCGCTGCCTCCGCGATGAAGGGGGAAAAGCTCCGTTAGGAAGTGAGTCATCTCCTTCAGACCCCATGCCGGACTCCCTCGGGATTGCTCGAGTATGAATTGTTCCCCGCGCATCATCTGCCACTCCGCAATCACCAGGCACAAGACAATATAAGAGAGAGCCTCCTGAACCTCTTGCTCAAACTCATCGGGGCCCTTGCGTTTGTCCTCGGGCGTGAGAGCCTGCAACGGCGACAGCTTGCAAGGGGGGGCTGCGCGACACGAGGAACCGGCCCTTGGTCTCCAGGTCGCAGAAGAGCCGGGAGACGTCCTCGCGCTGGCGAGCATCCCAACCTGTCTACAAATCGCACGCCCCACCATCCTCGCACCCAAACTCCCCGGCCCACTTGGTCAGCCTCGGGGAAGAAAACACCTCCATGATAACAGGTCTCCGCTAACTTGCCTGATTCACTACGCACATCTCACCCGCGGCCTTAGGGCTACGGCCCGGCCCTGCTGAAAATCCCGGTCCACGATGGGGGCCGCGGACGAACCGTCAAGCAGCGCCTCGCAGTGGCCGCCGCGGGTCGTCTGGAGCAGCACGCGGACGCCCGACTTCTGGAAGGCCAGCTCGTCAATCTCCATGTCCAGCGTGCAATCCAGCTTCTTCAGTAAGGGCTCACTCAAAAGGAGGCCCGCCTTGCCCGGGACCACGTACACGTCGACTATCTCGATGTGGTCGCCGAGCCCCCACGGAATCTTGCAGATGCCGATGGAGTGCTGCTCGTCGCCGCTGAACCCCTTGAACGTGACCGCCCTGTGGTCCTCGACGATCTCGACGTCGCCCCCGGACACCGCGATCAGCTCCCTCAGCGTGTCCAGGCCGATCAGGGCCCTCGCGCAACCGGGGTCGATCACCCCGGCGCCCGGCGAGTGCACCATGAACGTCTCCGCCTCGTCGTCGTCGACGATCTCGTCATCGTCTTCGGCGACCTCGTCTACCTCCTTGTGCAGACGCCTGAAGCGGTCCTCAGTCAGCTGCTCTCTGAGGCTCCTGTCGCCCCACGTCGCCAGGATCTCCTCGATCTCACTCCAGGGGTCGGCCTCTTTTTCCTCCGCGAAGAAACTCTCGACGAAGCCAGCCCCAAACTTCTGGCCAAAGCGACCCTTGCCACCACCATTGCCAGCTCGCTTCGGGCACTCCTTGCTGAAGTGACCCACCTGCTTGCATGCCCAGCAGCGGACGCGCGCGGACAACTTCTTCAAGTCTGGCGCCTGCGGGGGCGGCAGGCCACGTCGCTTCCGCTCCTCCGCGACCGCCCCCCGGGTCTCCTTCCGGATCGCCAGCACCTGGATGGCTTCATCTTCCTCCATCGGTTCCTCGCGATCCTGCTCCACCTCCGCCAGGAATGCGTCGACCTCCTCTGGGGAGCCGGCCGCGGGGCGACGTTCCTCGCCCGCTGTCTCCCACGCGCAGTCGTCCTCGAACGCCCGCTGCCTCTCGCTGGCCGCGAGGACGACGGCGCGCCTGTCGCCTCCTAGGCGGGCGCCCCGAAGAAGGAGAAACCCTTGGGCGACGTCTGGGATCTCCACGCCCTCCTTCTTGGCCTTCATGAATATCGTCTGCCCCCCCCCCCCCCCCCGCCCCCACGCGCACGCACTGGTGAGCTCCGCCTTTTCGGTCTTCAGACCGAACGCGGACTCCAGCGCGTCTCCCACTCGGTCAGCCGCCTCCCGCTCTGGGCACTGGGCGCCCAGGACGGCGAACAGCTTCTCTTCGCCGCCGTCGACCGCCAACTCGTCCAGCTCCACGTGCTCCAGAGCGCCCACGGCCGTTCCCTCCTGAAGAGTGCGCAAGATGGGGCCGAAGGTCTCTGACTTGCCTCCGCGCCCCTTCTCCGCCGGCAGTCTTGCTCGCGCCCACTTCTTCCAAGCCTTGTAGTCCTGGACGGCAGCTGCTCCTTCTCCCGAGAATCGTCTGCCACGAATGCTGCTACATCCGTTGCTGCCTCCGTCCGCCATGGCTGCACTCAGGGCTGGTGGCTCAAGCTAGTGTCAAAGCCCGAGCTGTGATGAGGGGTCCTCCGGGCCCTCTGGGGAAAGTGCGCGGGCTAGCTCGTTCTCCTCGCGCGGGCCCCCACCGCGTGTCTCCAAGCCAGCTAGCGCCCAAACGGCAGCGGAGCGAGGCAAGAAGCACTGAATCAACAAGGCTCCCAAGAGACCCAAGAGGCCCCCCGAGGCTCCCGGGGCGCTTCAAGAGGCCGCCAGGGCCGCCAAGAGGCCCCCAGGGCCCCCCAAGAGGCCTAGAACAAGCCGTCAAGAGACATCCGAAGAGACTCCGACAAGCATACAAGAAGCCTCTGGTCTTTCTGCTCGCCCTCCCCCTCCTTCCCCTGCTCCTGCTCCTCCTCCTCCTCCTCCTCCTGCTCCTCTTCCTCCTCCTCCACCACCACCTCCTCCTCTTCCTCCTCCTCCTCCCCCTCCTACTCCTCCTCCTTTGCTTCCTCATCCGCCTAATTCTCCTCCTCCTGGTTCTGGTTCTGGTTGAGGCGCACCCAAGTGGGGCGCGTTGGTGCCGAAGCCCCGGGCACTGGGCAGGCATGCGCAGTCCCGAGTAGGGCGCTGGCAGCGGGGCAAGTGCCCGGCGCGCGCGCCCGCCCCCGCGGGGGCCGGGCGTCGCTTCATGCGAGACAGTTGCAGGGGCCCCCATGGGGGCTGCGCCTGCCACGGCGCCAAATGGCGGAGCGCAAGTGCGCGAGCGCAAGTGCGCGCGTTGCCAACTGGCCGCATCGAATCGGGGATCCTCGCCGTCCTCCCCCGCCCCGCCACGGCTCCACCACCGCCAGCCAGGCGAGGGAGAAGGGGAGAGGGAGGAGGGCGGCGGGAGAGGGACGAGCAGGGGAGAGGAGGGAGGAGGAGAGAGGGTGACCGAGCATAACGGTCTGGACATTCATCCGCCCACGGTGGGCGCAACCAAGTAAAACCAAGTTCTGACGGCCGGATTCGAAGACAGCGTGTGTCGCGGACGCGGTGCGCGAACTCGGTCGCGTTACGGAAACGGCGCGGCGGCTCAGGGGTAGGGGGCGGTGGCAACGCCACTTCCTGCGCCGAAGGCTGTCCGGCGAACGCGGCAGAAACTACGCTGTGCCTGGGAGGGGGGGGGGGGGGGGGGGCAGGATTAGTTCGCCCAGACCTTCTGGTTGTGCCAGAAAATTCACCTTCCCTGGGGCAACCCCACATCAGGGCATCACATAACATGCAGGCCCCTCCCGCAGCTTCCTTCCAATCGCCAGGAGGAAGAGAAGGAGGAGGAGGAGGGGGAGGACGAGGAGGAGGACGAGGAGGAGAACGAGGAGAAGGACGATCACGTAGAAAACTTAGTTGTAGTGCCGGGCGCGCAGCGGGTCGATTGTCGCAAGTGCACCCCCCTCGCCACTTGCGGGGGCCAACCTGCAAGTGCAGGCGCTGCCAAGTGGCGGGAAAGCATCCGAGGCACGCTGAGACGCAAGAGGAAGAGGGGCACGACGGTAATGCATTGGGGGTCACTTTTTCTCGGCCACTCGGCCTGGACACGATAGCTTACGCCGCGCACCGAAGCCGGCCGGCCTGTGGCCGAAAAGGTCGCAGCGCCATGACAGAAAAGGGGGCCGAATCCGAGCGGTGGCGCGAGGGGGGCCCCCGAAACAGCCGGCGCCCTGCAACAGCCGGCATCGCCGAAAGGGAGAGGCGGAAAAACAACGGGGGGCACTTTTTCTCGGCCACTCGGCCTGGACACGAAAGCTTGCACCACGCACCGACGCCGGCTGGCCTGCGGCCGAAAAGGTCGCAGCGCCCTGACAGAATTGGGAGACGAATCCGAACGTGGGCACGAGGGGGGGGCCCTGAAACAGCCGGCGCCCCGCAACAGCCGGCACCTCCGAAGGGGGGGCCATCCCGTCGGATTGGGAAAGGAGCGAACCCACAGACACACACCCTCGCGCTGCTAGCCCGAAGGTAACGGCCACGCGGCCGGGACACGAAAGCACGCACCACGCGCAGGAGCTCGAAGGTCCGCGGAGGCCCCGGAGGTGTTCTCAAAAGCACAGGGCAAAGGACAACACGAACCTGCAAATAACGTGGAAAGGCACAGAGGCCCCGCGAACCGGAAGAGAGGGGCGGAGGAAGAGGACAAGCGAGGTGCCAGACAGAGTCACAGCTCCCCCGCGAAAGTGAGAGACAGAAAACCTCCAGGGGCCCGAGGGCGAGTCACGGTTACCTCCGGGCGCAGAAGGGCCCCAAGAGAGTCTAACGGCAAGCGGGAAGACCGGCAGGCCGAGGGAAGCCCGGCAGGCCAGACACCGGCGCCGACGGCGTCGACGGCGACGGCGACGACGACGACGACGACGACGACGACGACAACAACGACGGCGAAGAGGCGCCTGCAGCGTGGGTAGCCGCGGCACGATCGCATGCGAAGCACAGTCCTGCGAGCAAGGCCGAAACACGAAAGCCGCCCCACGAGCCCCCCCAGGCGCGCCCAGGTTCTAGCGAGAGGACGAGCCCTCGGGGGCAGACGAAGTCCAGACCGAAACCCTGCCCTGCCCGAGAGGCGCGAAGCGCGGACGCTAAGGTGAGGGGAGGAAGATAGGGGTCGCGCAAGTGCGGCGCCTGCCAGTGCAGGCCTCGCAGAATGGCGAGTGGGAGGAGGGGGGGCCAGCTCCAGCCCAGCCCTGCCGTCAGGCGCGCGACAGTGCCAGAGGACTAGCCCACGGACAACACGCGGCACGCGCCCGGGGTCACGCTGCGGGAGCCTCCATGATAGCGCCGAGGCCGTTCGGGATGTCCGCGATATCCAGGCGAGTCGAAGTCGACAGGCGCCCTGGCCGCGTGCGCGACAGCGCCTGTTGCGGCCCCGGTGCCAGCTGACTGGTCCTTGGGCTGCCCCCCGAACGCGACGCGCGCCATGAGCTGCTCCCAGCCCGCCGCGGGAACCTTCGAGGTAGGATGGAGGCCGTTCGGGACGTCTGCGAACTCCGGGCCAGCGACAGGCAGCTGCCCAGACTGGCTCCGCGGGGGGGGGGCCCGCGGGGCCCGCCGCCGCGGGGCGCCCGCCGGCCGCCAGGGCACGGCGGCGGCCGCCATGTCCCGCAGCCGATGCGGCGCCAAGGGCACGCGCAGGGCGGGCGGGAGGCCTGCCAGCGCAAGGGGCTGGGAGGAGCTTGAGCTCCTTGAACTTGAGCCTTGAGCCTTGAGCCTTGAGCCTTGAGCCTGGAGCCTTGAGCCTTGAGCCTTGAGCCTTGAGCCTTGAGCCTTGAGCCTCCTCCTCCTCCTCCACCACCTCCTCCTCCTCCTTGACCCCCCCTCCTCCTGCTCCTCCTCCTCCCCCCCCCCCCCCCCCTCCCCCTCCCCCACCCCCTCCTCCCCCTCGAGCGTAGCCAACAGGAGTCCTCGAACACCTCCCTCATGCCCGCGCCGTCGGCCTCGCGACCTGCGCGCGCGCGCGCACCTGCATATGTCCCGAACCTTCTCGGGCCAGACGGGCGGGGGGCGGCAATTGCATTCGCCACTCAGGAAGAAAAAAAAAAAAAAAAAAAAAGGACCGCGACAAGGAGGGAGGAGCGAGAGGCCATGGCGGGCGATCGGACAGGGAGGGGCAGTGGCGGAACAGTCGCACGAAAGCGTGCGGAGGAAGTGCGGGCAATTCCACATATGTCTGAAGCTGCAGATCTCCTCGCACCCGAGATGACAAATACGATCCCCTTGGAAAGCCGATGCAGCGACCCACCCCCGCATAAAGTTTCAATTGCTGCAGTAATTACTGCAGTGCGCCAAGCCGGAGGAAGGAGGAGGACCTGGGTTCGCACCTCACTCCACGCGATCGAGCGGATCTGCCTCTCAAACCGAGGGAACTGGGGCAAAAGACGTTTCTGGAAGAGCTCTTCGAGCGGGTCGGGGAGGGCCAGGGCGGCAAGGTGACGGAGGAGAACACGTTGAGGGTGAAGAGCTTTGAAAGGAAGAAGAGGACGGGGCGCTCGGAACTCTTGAACGTGTCGAGCACTTTCCGAAAAACACCCGAACCCTGCGGCAGCCTCCTTCAAATTCGCGGCGAAGGCGGGGGGCTCCCAGAAGACCTGCCACGGGGATCCACTCACAGCACGTGCAATTGAGTGATGCTCGATACAGGTATCATACAATTCTGAGTAGGCCTCTTGCCAACTGGAGAGCGTGAACAAGCTCGCTCGCATCATCTTGGCGAGGTTCATCATTTTCATGCCGCGCACGCGTGGCCTCCCCCGCGCTTCCAGGTTCGGCCAGGCGGCTTCCGTGAGGCGACAGAAGGGGAGGTTACAGATGCTGGAGAGGTATTGGAACTCGCGCTTCTGGAAGGGGGGCTGGAAGGGGTGGGAATTGGCCAACATAGGAAAGGACAGAGAGGATCCTGGAGCAATAGAGCATGGCCGACACAGCAGCAGCAGCGCCTTGCCGAGAGAGTTCACGGGAGCGGGCTAAGTATGTCCCAAAGGGTTTCGCCCAGGAGGTGAAGGGGGTGATAGCAGGGCCAATCCAAACCCCGAGATAGAGAACCGAAGGTACGATCGCGAAGTCGGCCCACTCGGGCACGCTCCGCTTGAGACGCACGCGGTCGAGGGCCTCAAGCACCTCCGTGAACGAGCCGAGCAGTGGGGCGATGTTACAGTTGGCTTTCTTCAATTGGAGGTGGGCGAGGTTGGAGGCGCCAATGCATATATAAGGTAAACCCAATAGAGATCGACCATACGGTAAAGGACTGTTCCCACACCGTCCGCACAGGCTCGGGCAAGTCCCCGAGGCACAGCGGGCCCCTCCAGCACCGTGGCGAGCTGGATCAAAAATGGGTCGGCATCTGCAGCGTAGAGCGAGCCGCTAGCTGGGCGCCCCTGAGTCATCCCGCCGGTGATCCAATGCATCAATCCAAGCCCCCCCCCCCCCCCCCCCCCACACCCACCCACCCACGCAAGCCAGGCGCGTGACATTCCAATAAAGGTGATAAACCACAGCGAGGAGGGGGCCGGAGGACGGGCCCGCTTCAACGCCTGGATCTTCCAGCGCTGCGACATGGAGGGGGGCAGCTTGACCATAGCCAAAGCTGGTCAGAAGCGGGCACCGCCGTTCGGCCATGGGCGTCATGCTCGCGAGTCGGCTCACAGCGCCCAGCTCAAGAATATTCTCCCCGAAATTCCGTGTCGGAACGAACCCCCCTTGGGATCTCTGGAGGCCAAGAGGGAGGGCATGGGTATGGGCTCGGATAGCCATGGGCGTGCTGATTTTTGTTGTCGAGCATTGAAGACGAGCAGCGTATAGTTGCCCGCCTAAGACGGCATTGAACTCGAGCAGCGTATAGTTGCCCGCGAAAAACCACTGCATGCAGCCCCAGAGGAGATCCACTCCTGCAAGTGCGTGTTGCCAGGCCGCATGCGGAATCCTGTCAGGGCCTGGGAGGCTATGTCGGAATTTTCGGACCAGGGAACAACATTGGGAATCGGTCGGGGGAGGAAGATCGGAGCAACAGGGTTGGGGAGGGAAGGCATCCAGGAACCGCTCAGCACCCTCAGCGTCAAAAGGTTGCCCGGTGAACACAAGGCCACAATGAGTGGCCAGCGCCTCGAGAACCTTAGAAGAAGTCTGGGCGACCGCTCGATCAGGCGCGCGCGCACCAGCGAGCGGGGTTACGCCGACCAAAGGGAGACCACAATCGGGCAAGCCTCTGCGCACGGCGCCGACGGCGCAAAAGTCGGACCGACCGAGCCTGATCCGACATCTGACGGGCGCTAGCCGCGATCGCGTTGCACGAGGCCGCGGCAACCTCCCTGCGCAAGGTGTTCGAGAGCAGGGTAAAGTGGATAGGAGACACCAAGGATATAGTTCTTGCTTCGTAGTTGAATCGGAAGTGTTCTTGAGAAAGAAGATGGGAACGGAGAAGCCGGAGAGCAGGAGACCACTGCTGGCGATAGACAGCCCGAGCCATGCTGCGCACTATCATGCACCGAGAGAGAGCAGAGGTGCGGTGTTTTAGGATGATCGCTTTGCGGGCTAGCCGAGCACATTCCAACGCAACCATTTCATAGTCTTCGAGGCGAAGAGGGGGAGAGAGATGCTGGTACGGCGCGGCGTCGAGCGTCAATTCCATATACTTCTCGAACCAGGCCGTGGCAAACATCTCACGTGGGATTGGCCGCTGCCCCACAGGGAGTTCAGGGCGAAGGCGGAGCACGACGACTCGACCACCGCCGCGTGGTCAGAGATCTGTTCCGCCGCTAAGGGTTCAGGCTTGTCTACCGCCTACCCCCCAGTCGCGAATTGCGAGAGAATCAAGCCAGGCAGCGAGGAGAAGTGCCGATCCAGGAAGGACAGACGCTGGGTCTGCGCGATGAAATGGCAGGGGCTCGACAGCTCGAACTCAACCGAACTCGCAAGAGCAGGGCGCCATTCAGGAGGAAGGGGACGGGGCTCCAGACCCATCGCCTCGGAAGCCTCAGGGGTAGGGTTCAGCGGGATCGACTCGAACGCGGGAAGGTTAAAGTCCCCAGAGATAAAGACGAGCTTGTCAAGGGGGACCTCAAATGCTTGGTTCAGGGATTCACTGATGTCCGTCAGCAATCTCTGGCGCTCTCCACGAACGAGACCACAATTGTGGATGTTATAGTGCCGAACCCAACACTGACTATCCGCACTCTCGAATCTCGTGAGGAGGGCCCGCCCAGGGATGAGGGGGGGGGGGAAGAGATGGCTGGCTGCGCACGACCGAATTTCTCAAGCCTCTCGGCCGAGGCTGTAAACTTCGGGAAGAGCGTGACGACTCCGCCTCTAGGATGGGCAGGGGAATCGCCAGCACGGGGAGGGGCAAAAGAGAAGGAGGCATCAAACGGGAGGTGGAGGTGGCGGAGCAGATCATCCAGCTCAGGTTCGGACCGTGGGCCCCCAGAAAAGCCACGATGCTTCCTCTCTGCAAGGTACGGCGGGGGAATCTGACCTTCCTCGCACGGGTGGCAGCATCATGATGAAAAAGAGCTCTGGCATTCCACGTCGCAACCCTGAACGTGGAAGCAGAGGGGGAGAGCGGAGCGGAAGACCCGTGCCACAGGGCACTCACTGTGCTAGGGGCTCCACACCGTTGGACTCGGCCCCGCGATCGCCTGCTGCACGATCGGCTCCAGCTCGGACTGCGACAGCCACTCAGCCACGAAGTTGGCGGGAGCCCATGCAATCTCGGGCGTGTCGCTCTGCGGCACTGGCTTGATCTGGATGAGCGGCCTCCAGTTCGACGAGATCTCACCCTTGGACATGTCGGTGAAAAAGCGACGCGCAGGATGAGCTCCCTGACGTGCGCGACGAATGGACCTGCACGCCGTCTCCCTGCGGATGGTGCACATGCTCTTGTCGGGCCCAACGAAGAGGTTCGTCTGCTCGGCCGTCGTGGACTTGATCTTGAACTCGCGGTACATGTGGCCAGCGCCTCCTCCAGGGCGCGGGGTCTTGAGTTTCCCGAGGGCCTGTGCAACCCGCCTGAATGCGAGCGCTTCCGCGCCGTTGAACCTGATAATGCACTTCCTGCTCGTGGGCTCGCCCTGCAAGACCCACTCGTTATTTGAAAGATTTGAATCTTCCAACCACCCCCGAACTGAGTCTGAGACGGATGCTGCGGTAACCAATTCTTTAGACCACCACGATACTTGCATAAATGTTTCTGTCGAAATTCGCGTTGGCGGGCTCGTACTGCTTGATCGGCGGAGGATCCTTCTTGATGATGCCCGGCTCGGCTCGCAGCTCTCGCATCTCTTTTTCCACCTGCGATAGTCGAGTATCCTGCGCCCTCTGAGTGTGCTCCGCGATGTTGAGCCTGGGCTCAACGTGCTTGTGGAACTCGGTGTAGGATCTGGAGAGGGTTGCCTTGAGAGAGGCCATAGACTGGCTGATACTCGCCATGTTCGAGGATACCCCGTCTGCAACCGCCGAGACGCTGTCGAGCACGTGCTTGAGGCTGCCGTCGACCTGACCCTGAAGATTAGAAATTCATCACGAGGACCAGCCGAGGAAGAAGAAACAATAGGAGCACTAGCCCGCGGCGTTGCCGGGGGCGTCGGTATGTCGACCATCTCGTTCCCACCACCTCGGGTACGAGGACTGCGGCTTCCATGACCACCATCCTCGTCACGTAGACCCGCATCACGATGAGCAGGCCCAGCACATTCTTGAGAAGGAGAAGTGGGAGCAGTCTCGAAGTCTCGAACTTCTTGCGAGTTCAGGATCGGGGCGCGCTGGAGCGTGTCCACCATCGCCGCGCCCTTGCCAGGAAGCGCGGACTGACCATTTCCCTTGCCGAACATCTCCGCCGCTGGATGGGCACCCACGAGATGCAAATGGCGCCCACAGGGGGCAAGACAGTTGTTCGTGAAAAGTGAAAGAGGGCGGTGAACTGAAACGGAATTGCTCCCACAGGAGCTCACACAAGCGCACAGTGGGCGAGGCAGTGGTGCCTTCCTAGCCACCAAACAAAGGCTGTCCTGGCCAGCTGCCTTGACGAGATGGCAACTTGAGCCAAAATGACTTGAGCCAACATGGCTACGGACCTCCTCCTCCTCCTGCTCCTCGTCCTCCTCCTCCTCCTCCTCCTCCTCCTCCTCCTCCTCCTCCTCCTCGAGCGTATCCCAAGAAGTCCTGCTCGTCCCCTCGTCCTGCTCCTCCTCCTCCTCCTCCTCCTCCTCCTCCCCCTCCTCCTCCTCCCTCCTCCCTCCTCCCTCCTCCCTCCTCCCTCCTCCTTCCTCCCTCCTCCCTCCTCCCTCCTCTCTCCTCCGTCCTCCCCCCTCCCTCCTCCCTCCTCCTCCTCCTCCTCTTCCTCCTCCTCCAATTTCTCCTCCATCATCCGCCTCTTGGGGTACGACATCTTACCCAGCCCTTTTTGTTCCGCTGCGTGCCCGTTCACATCCCTGATCAATGCATCTCGTCTGGGCATCGTTTCTGCATGGATGGGCTGGTAAACTTCCTTTTTGTTTGCGAGCGCAAACGGAAGGGCCGCGCGCCGTCCATAACAAGCAGGAGCCTACATTGCACACGAGAATGAAGAAGAACTGGTGGGCTTACGCGAAACGTCTAGAAGATGGAGCAGGGGGGTTCTAGGACCACGGCGAGCCGTCGGCCACGAATAGGGCCCCCAGTCGATGGCGAGGGCCCAGGAGCGGCCCGAAAACCCTAGTCCTTACTGAACCCAACGTGGCCCTTATTCCACCGCACTCTGTGTCCCTCAATAGTTCTGGGTCCCCGGGCTACAGGCACCCCCCGGACTTCAGTTAACCCTCCCCCGGACTACAGGTACCCCCCCCCAGACTACAGGTACCCCCTCCCGGACTACAGGAACTCCTCCCAGACTGAAGGTACCCCCACAGGACTACATCCACGCGCACGTTGACGCGTGAGCACGCGTTCCACCCCAGACTGCAGGTACCCCCCTGGACTACTGTACCTTCCCCTGGACTTTAGGTACCCCACCCGGGACTACTGGTACCCCCCCCGGATTACAGGTACCCCTCCCACTACAGGTACCTCCCCGGACTACAGGTACCCCCAGAACTGTTGAGGGACACAGAGTATCGACGGTTTGCGTGCACACACCATCCAAGGGCCCAAGATGGCCCCTGGCCAGGCACAGCGGTGTATGCACAAGAGCCTTTCTGGGGAAACCAAAAAAGGAACCGATGCCGATCCTCCCCGGACCTCTCCTGGGGTGCGGTCTGGACAGCATGTCACGGCGAATCCAGCCGTAGCGACGACGGCCTCCCAGGAGGCGCAAACGGAGAAAATGAGGGCATGATAACGGTATCGGTGCCATTTCCTGCTCTGAGTTGTGGTTGCCTGTCTGGTAGCGGTACTTCGCAGACTTGGCCGCGACGTTCGCGGCGAAGACGTCGCCCTGGTCCATCAGGGAGACCAGCGAGCGAAGCACCGCGTGGTGTTCCGCCCTGGGCGTGGACTGGAGCAACTCCACCGAGTAGTAGTGAAACGTGCGAAGGGACGAGAAGCTTGGAGGCGGCCAGGGGGCCTAGCCTACCCAGCTTCGCGCCTCGCGGGCTGCGATGCTTGATGCGCCATGATCTTCGCGCCCTGCCGCCCCCGCGCCGCCCCCTTGGAAAAGGGCAGCCGCTCTGGCCCAGGCCCCGACGCGCGAAGCGCGATTAGCTGCGCGCACCCCGCGGGTCACACAGGGCACCGGTGATGAAGTCGGTCCCCAGGACCCTCCAAGGTCCATCTGGTGCAGCGGTCCCCCTGGGATCCGTCGTTGACACGGCCCTGGTGCTTGAAAACACGGCCACCAGAGGCCCAAGAATACAAACAAATCCTGCCCGAACCCAACACCTCGGACCCACCGCCCCCCCCTGTCTGCTGGCTGGAACCACTGCTGGACCACCTCGGACCCCCAGCCGGCTCCAGCGGGAATCGGCAGCGAGCCCGGGGGGGGAAGTGAGAAGGGGCGGGCCTTCCCAGAGGGCTCGGGAGTCCCCCTGCCTGCTGAGAAGTGCTCGAAATCTTCCCCGAAGATATGATAAATATCTATATTATATATATATATATATATATTATATATATATATATATATAAAAACTTCTCAGAAGGCCCGGAGGCTTCTGAGAAGTCCCGCCGCCTTCTGAGAGGGCCTTCTCCTTCTCACTTCCCTCCTCGCTCGCCGCCGAGGGAAGGCCTCCCGGAAGGCCACGCAGTGCGCCGCGATGGCCGTGCAGATGCCGAGGTCCGCGCCCGCGCCCCCGAAGTCACCCGCGCCGAAGTCGGCCCGCAGCGCCTCGACCAGCGCCTCGCGCGGGGCGGCGCCGGCGGGCGAGTGGGAGCTCACGGTGGTGAGCCAGTGGCGCGCCAGGTCCACGAGAGGCGAGGGGCGGCAGAGCTGGGGCGCCACGCGGCAGGCGTAGTGGAGCCCGCGCGCCTGGAAGCGGAAGCGGGCGTCCGGCCACGCGGCCTGCAGGGCGGCCATGGGCTCCAGCGTGAGGGAGACGTGGTGCCCGAACACCGCCACCTGTCGAGTGGGGATCGACCGCACAATTGGTTTACCCCGCACTTGCGTTGGTCCGTCGGATCCCAGGGACATACATCGAATGCCCGACAGATCTACGGAGCCGCCGACGCATTTCACGTAGATTCGACGGACAAAACCACTCTGGGGCAAATCAATTCTGTAGTCGATCTCCTACTGGAACCTGCAGCAGCGGCAGGAGATAGGGGGGCCACTGTGCGAGAGAGGACACGGCCACCTCACGCCGCGGAGGTCGCGCGCACAAGGGGGTAGGGGGAGGGGGGAAGGCTTCTTGGAAGTGGGCCACTTCCTAGAGGGCGCCAGCCTCGCATCTGCAGACAAGGCCCGCGCCTTCGAAGAAGGCGGGGTGCTTTTAAGAAGCCTTCCCCCCTCCTCCTACTCCCCCTGCGCGTGGCCGAGGCAGGAGCAAAGGGGGGGGCACCGCGCGAGAGAGGGCACGGCGACCTCGCGCCGCGGAGGTCTGCGCCCAGGCCGGCGGGGAGCTGGCACGTAGAGGGAACAGCAGGCGCTGATGGAGAGACGGGCCCTGGACGCCCCAGGGGTCCTCCCCGGGACCAGCACCTCCACCTCCTCCACCTCCTCCTCACCCTCCTCCTCTTCCTCCACCTCGTCCACCTCGTCCACCTCCTCCTCCCTCCTCCGTCCTCCCTCCTCCCTCCTCCCTCCTCCCTCCTCCTTCCTCCCTTCCTCCTTCCTCGTCCCGAGCCGCTCGTTAACAGTCCCGGCGACCGGGAAGGGCCCCCCGAAGAGCCCGAGAACGGCAAGCATCTCCAGGGCCAGCTTCCTTCCTGGCGACAAGGACAGGGAACTATGCCCGCGCTCTCGCGCCATCGCTCGGACGTCCACTCCCCGTTCACTTTGTTCGATTTCGTGCGTGCTTTCTTCCTGTTACCAGATCATCCAGGATGCTCCTCGATGGCCCTCGTCGAGAACACCGGCACACGCCCGAGCGATGCCAAGCTATTCGGCGCCTAGCCCAAGGGCATTCGGCACTCAGTATTCAACCCCCGTGGGGCCCTCACCTGGGCGGCAGGGGATCGAGGAGGAAGTGAGAGAACGAGTCTGACGCGAGGGACCGCGGGGAGAGGGGGGCTCGGGCGCGGGAGGGGACGTGGAGACCTGACGCCACAGGGGGCATGCGCAGGCCCCCAGCGCGGCGGCGCAGCGCGCGCAGCAGGAGGGGGATCCACTGCACGCGACCTCACGCAGGCAGCCTGCGCGCGCCAACGCCCGCGCGGCCGGAATCCCGCTTTCTCGAGGCGGCCCGCCTTTTTCGACGCTGGGCAAACTAAAAGCATCTGGGATCGCAGCGCTCGAGTGACGAAGAAAGGCATCAAAGAGCTGCAACGCCCACTTGGGCCAGACTGGGGAAACCAAAGAGTACCGATACCGCTGTTCCCCCGACCTCTCCCGGGGTGCGTTCTGATTTCGAGGCGAGTCCAGCGGCGGCTATGAGGGCCTCCCAGGAGACCCAAAAATGTGAACCCGGGCGAAGGGTACAGGTATGGGGTGCCTTTTCCTCTTATGAATACTGACCACAAGCTACGCTGCAAACGAATTCAGCTGCCGTCCGCCTGCCACTCCCGCCCCTCGGGCGGGGCCGCGCCAGCCTCGGCCTGCCGCTTCCGCCACGGAGTGGAGAGGTCTGCGGCGCTTGCAGAAGCCTCCCAAATGGGGTCCGAGCAGATGGCAGATGGGGTCGGAGCAACGCGCAGCATCGGCGGTGCATCGGCGACGCCGGCGATGCAGCGGCGACGTCCGCGTGGAGAAGCATCGGGCTCCACGAGCCGCATCAGCGATGCATCGGCGATGCCGCGCGATCCTCCGACCCCACCTGTTGAGCAGGGACCGACTGCGCCGGCATTCCTGTAGTCCTACCACGAGATGTTCCCAGAACCAAGAGTGGTCGAATCACAAAAACCAGATCCTTGGAAGATGCGCCCGATGTGTGAAAGCAAGACCGTCTCAGCCAGAAATGTTCTCAGAACATTCTCTGGTGGGCCTGTAGGCAGGCCAGGGCGCCCCGCCACTGCTCGACGCCTGCTCGGACCCCACTCGGGAGGCCCAGAGCTGGGCGCGCGGAAGAGGGCGCGGGAGGGGGCGCCCAGCTGCGCCAAGATCAGGTGGCTGGCCCTCTGCCGCATCCAGGCGGACCGCACCCTCCAGCCCGAGGACGGCAGCAAGTCCAGCGCCCCACCAGCGCCCAACATCTGGACGGCGCGGAGCACCACGGCCGGGTCCTCGGACGCGGCCAACGCCGAGACGAACCCGAGCAAGCACGGCGAGCTCTCCTCGGGCGCCTCCGGGTCCACCCAGGGCCGCACCTGGGGGAGCACAAAGATACCGCTGCTCCACGGACCTCTTCTGGGGCGCGTCCTGGACACGATTTAGAGGCGAAACCAGCCGTGGCGACGAGCGACGGGCAGCGATATCGGTGTTCCGTGCCTTCTCTATGGGAAGAGGAAGAAACGGAGGTCGGAACGGATTTCTTGGATCGGCGCTGGACGGGGCTCAGCGCCGGCCAAAAAAATCCACGCGGACCTCCCACAGTTCATGCTTGTACCATGTGATCTTCCTTCCCGACGAGGGAAGGGCAGCGGTATCGGTACCGGTTGCCTCCCCCTGAACACCGCACTGGTCGCCTCCCCGCCGTGGGCCAACCGTGTCCACTCGTCCAGCAGGACCTCCATTATGGGCCAGCCTCGCAGTACGATGTCCGACGCCCAGCCGCTCAGCGTGGGGGCAACCCCGGCCTCAGGCCTCATGGGCGGAAGGGCGCGAGACCACAACGAGAGAGTGAATGAGAGTCGCGCCAACCCCAAATCTCCGACGGTATGAGCTGTTAAGTAATGTTTTTCCTTGGTCTCGACCTCTAGGTTCCACTATCGGGCCCCAAGACCATCAGAAATGGATCCGGGACGAAAAACTACCCCCGAGGAGTGGAATGTGACCTATGGGGTCGCGCACTGCAGAGCGCCTGCGCGCACGAGCCACGACCAGGGGCCACGAGCCACGACCAGTTCAGGACCCTCAAGATCGCCCCAAGACGGCCCAAAAAACCTCCAAGAGGGCCGCTAGATGTCTCCAAAACGGCCCAAGAGGCTCCCAAAACGCCTCCAAGAGGGAGCCTGGACGGTGGATCCAAACGCACATTTCTAGCCTTCACTTTCGAGTCCCCCCGGGAGGCCTCAAGAGGCCCACAAGAGGCCCCCAGGAAACCTGACGAGGCTCCCGAGATGATCCAAAGAGGTCCCCCCACACGGCCCCAAATGCCCCAAAGACGCCTCAAGGGGCGTCAAAGAAACCTCCACGAGGAATGCGAAGAGGGCTCCACCAGGCCTAATTCGTTTATTTCCCATTGGTATTTGAAAATTGGTTCGCCTTTTCGCCTTTTCGTTTTCCCGACGCTCCAAGACGGCCCCGGCGACCCGCAAGATCGCTCCAAGACGGCCCGAAAAGCTTCCAAGAAGGCCCCAACACGGCGCAAGAGGGCCACAAGACGCTCCAAGAGGTCTCCCAGACGGCCCAAGAGAAGACGCCTCCAAGAGGGAGCCTGGACGGTGGATCCAAACGCACATTTCAGCCTTCACTTTCGAGAGTCCCCCAGGAGGCCCCAAGAGGCCCCCAAAAAACTCCCAGGAAGCCTGACGAGGCCCCCAAGATGTTCCAAAGAGGTCCTCCCGCAGGGCCCCAGATGCCTCAAAAACTCCCCAAGGGGCGCCCAAGAAACCTCCACGAGGTATCCCAAGAGGGTTCCACGAGGCAAGCTTCGCCAATTTTCCCGCGGCGGCTCCAGCAAAACCTCAAAAAAGCACGAAGAACCCTGAGAAAACCTGCCGCCAACCCAACCGAAGAACTAAGACGCATCCGAAAACGCGCACAAAATACTTCACGGACGTACCGCAAAGACCCTTAGAAACGAATCACAATTAAAGGGTCGGCGGATGTCGCGCAAGCCTGTAGAATCCACGTCCGGAGGCGACGTGTTACCGGAGGCAGGTCCGCGGATGATGTAATGCAGTGGACTGGCGAACGCCGTAATGCAACGTATCCAATGTATTCAATGATTGCACAATCACTATCTATGGAAGTGTTTTGCCATATTATGTCTCCTCCCTCCCTCCCAGCGCTGCGCCGCATCCGTCGACCCAGGGTGGAGATGCCCCTCCGTGGCTCCAAAACTTATGGAAAATCAATGATGTGGTCCCGTTGGCCCTCTTGGGGGTCAAACACGGCCCCAAGACGGCTCCATCTCACGCCGACGCACTGCGCCAATTGAATTTTCCTGCGGCCGCAAACGACAGGCCACTCTGGCACGGACTATGACTTCCAGCAGGCAGGGCACACCAAGCCTGCGTTGCCGCGGTTGGACGATGGCACTGCTTTTCGGGGAATCTCGGCCTCGCACTTGCTGCACTTCAACATCGTGCTCGGGCGGCGCGCCGGGCAAGTCCAGTCTTTCTTCTGACAAGCCACATTGTTGCTAATCTTCGGCCGAGGAGTCTGTCCGCAGGCCGAACACAAGAGAGCCCCAAGACGGCCCAGGATGACCCAGAGAGGCCCCAGGAGGCCCCCCAGCAAAAACCCAAGAGGCCCAGGAAGCTCCCAAAAGGCCTCCAAGAGGCCCCCAAGAGTCAGGCCCAAGAGGCCCCCAAGGGGCCGCACAGCGACTGGGCTGCACGTGCCCCCCGCGAAGCGAGAGGAATACACGTCCAGAGGTGATGTGTTGCCGGAGGCAGGTCCGCGGATGCTGCAATGCAATGGACTGGCGAACGCTTTGATGCAACGTATCCCATGTACCCAACAATTCCACAATTGCTATCGGTGCTGCTGTTTTGCAATATTATGTCTGCCCCTTCCCCCCCCCCCAGCGCTGCGCCGCATCCGTCGACCCAGGGTGGAGACCGCCCTCCCGTGGCTCAGAAACCGATGGAGAATCAATGATGTGGGCCTGTTGGCCCTTTTGGGGGTCAAACAAAGCCTCGGGGCGGCTTCAGATGGCCCCACGACGGCCCAAGACGGCCCCAAGAAGGCCCAAGGTGGCCCCAAGACGGCCCAAAAAGCTCACAAGACGCCCCAAAAGGGCCCCAAGAGAACCCTCAAGAGCGCCTCCAGAAAATCATAGATTTCCCATGTTCTGCAGGATTTGAATCAGAGTGAGGGGGCTGAACCGAACAGTTTCACTGTCCGTGGGTGCGTGGCTGAAGTGGAATTCCGCGAGGCGGATTCTCGTTGTTGTTGTTGGTGGTGTTGTTGTTGCTTTTGTTGGTTGTTGTTTGTTGTTTGTTGTTGTCGTCGTCGACCCATGACCCACCCGCGACCCACCCCGCGACCCACCCGCGACCCACCCGCGACCCAACCGCGACCGCGCCCGCGACCCACCCGCGACCCACCCGCGACCCACCCGCGACCCACTACCCGCGACCCACCGGCGACCCACCCGCGACCCACCCGCGACCCACCCGCGACCCACCGCGACCCACCAGCGCGACCCACCCAAAATGTTTCGGCGCCTGCGGCGGGCTTCGTTTGCATTCGTTCCAGGTGGAGAACCTGCGACACATCCGCGACCCAAACTGCGTTCAGCGTACAAATCAAAATTTTTCGGCGCCTGCGGCGGGCTGTTTTGGAATTCCTTCCAGGTGGAGGTGGTGAGCCCGCGACCCACCCGCGACCCAAACTACGTTCACTGAACAAGCCAAAACTTCGGCGTCTGCGGCGGGTTTCTTTTGCATTCGTTCCAGGTGGAGAACCTGCGACCCAAATCGCGCTCAGTGTACAAATCAAAATTTTCGGCGCCTGCGGCGGGCTGTGTTGAATTCCTTCCAGGTGGAGGTGGAGAGCCCGCGACCCACCCGCGACCCAAACTACGTTCTCTGAACAAGCCAAAAACGGAGGCTGCGGACGACGACGACGACGACGATGAGGACGAGGACGCGGACGAGGAGGAGCAGGAGGAGGAGGAGGAGGAGGAGGAGGAGGAGGAGGAGGAGGAGGAGGGCGCCATCGACAGGGAAGGTGAGGGCCACGAGGTCCGACGGCTCGACGCCCGCGTCGCCCGCGCCCGCCCCCTCACTCTTCTCCGCAATTGCGGGGTGCTAAATATTCTCGCCCATTGGCCCAGGACGGCCGAAGCAGCCTCCAAAATGGCCCCAAGACCGCCCAAGAAGCCCTCAAGAGGGCCCCAAGACGGCCCAAGAGGGCCCCAGGACAGCCCGAAAAGGCACCCAAGACGCCCCAAGAGGCCCCCAAGAGGGCCCAAGAAGACCCCAATAGAACCCTAATGCGGCTACAACAGGCCCCTAAAACGGCCTCCGAAGCGACCAGGCAGCGCAAGAGCGCACCAAGACGGCCCAAGACGCCCACACGGGGCTCCGAGAAGCCCCCGAGAGGCCCCCCAGAGGCCCCGTAGAAGCTTCCCAAAAGGCCCCCTGGAAACCTAAATCGCCCCAGGACGGCCCAAAACGCTCCCAAGAGACCCCAGGGAGGCCCCCCAAAAGGACCCCGGGAGTCCCCCAGGAGGAGCCCTGGAGGCCTCCAAACGACTGGATTGTAAATGCTCCGAACTACTCCGAACAGCCCAAAGGGGCCCCCAAGAGGACCCAGAGGCGCCAGATGACTTCCACGATGCGCGCAACAAAAAATGTGGACGACGCCGAAACGGCCGAGACGGCGTGCGCAACCCACGCGGCGGCAGACGAGCAGGTCAAACCATCCCACGCCGACGCACTGCACCAGTTGTCTTTTTTCCCAGCGGCCGCAAACGACAGGCCACTCTGGCACGGACTATGACTTCCAGCAGGCAGGGCACGCCAAGCCTGCGTTGCCGTGGTTGGACGATGGCACTGCTTTTCGGGGAATCTCGGCCTCGCACTTGCTGCACTTCAACATCGTGCTCGGGCGGCGCGCCGGGCAAGTCCAGTCTTTCTTCTGACAAACCACATTGTTGCTAATCTTCGGCCGAGGAGTCTGTCCGCAGGCCGAATACAAGAGAGCCCCAAGACGGCCCAGGATGACCCAGAGAGGCCCCAGGAGGCCCCCCAGCAAAAACCCAAGAGGCCCAGGAAGCTCCCAAAAGGCCTCCAAGAGGCCCCCAAGAGTCAGGCCCAAGAGGCCCCCAAGGGGCCGCACAGCGACTGGGCTGCACGTGCCCCGGACGTGCACCCCGCAAAGCGAGAGGAATCGCTCGATAGGTCGATATCGGTCGATTCTTGGCTCGCTGCCCCGTCAACGCGGCGCGAACCCGCTGGAGGCCAGACTCACCCAGACTAGGCCGAACAAGTACGGGGTGATGACTACTTCAGCCTCCCCAGAGCTGCGACCGAAGGAGCGGGAGGGAGAGAAGGCGCCAACGTCCGACTTGGTGAAACATAACCACGGCGTCGTGGACAAATCACAATCAGAACGAACCCCGTACCCGATGTGCGCCATGTTTCGAGACGGACCGATTCACGAATGCCTCGGTGCGTGAAGACGGGGCAGAAACAGCCGCCGTGACCGGCTTCATTACGCCAGCATCTGAAGGGGGAGGGGAATCTCAACCACAGGCCGTTCGGATGAACTGAGTAGAATCATGAAGTAGGAAGGCAGTTTTAGAGAGATTGGCGTCTGCGCGCCCCCAAAACAGGAGACCAAAAGAGGGCCCCTGTCGATGTTTGAAACACCCAGGCGTCCAATAGGTCTGGATCTGATAGGGGGCCACATGCGAACCCTACCCCTACCCTCCACGATTTCCGAGGGGGAGGGTGGGGTTCACTTCGCTCGGTAGCTTCCGAACGAAGTGAACCCCACCCTTCCCATCAGAAATCGTGGGGGGCAGGGGTAGGGTTC
Organism: Prorocentrum cordatum; assembly: GCA_963575745.1. Classification (NCBI taxonomy): domain Eukaryota; class Dinophyceae; order Prorocentrales; family Prorocentraceae; genus Prorocentrum; species Prorocentrum cordatum. Next base: position 221,138 of record CAUYUJ010017838.1, read on the forward strand.
GCATGTGGCCCCCTATCTGGGGATCGGAAACACAAACGTACTTTCGACGAGCAGCTCGGCAGTGTGGCTTGGCGTGCCCTCGGTCCAGCGGTCCACGGGCATGCCCTCCGGGTGGCCGCGCCACGCCCACTCCGCGATGGCCTCTCGGGGTTCAACAGACGGGAAGACCACGGAGGGGGGAGGACCACGGCGGGGCTCTGGCTGCAGAGAGGTCGAGGGGGCTCAGAACAAAACAGAGCACACGGAGAAGACATGGATGTAGCACGAGGAAGTAAGAGGGGCAGCAGGAGGCGGCGTCGGAGGGCGTGGGCAGAGGATGGAGCAAACGGATGGTGCAACGCGCACCATGCATAGGAGATCGTGCAGGGATGACGTCATCGTCGTGCCTCGATCTAATCCCACCACATCTCGCTGAACAGCGCCAGTGCCAAGTGCCGGAGGTCCCCCGTCTTGCAAACGTCGGCACCGGCGCTGCAACCGAGAACGCCGGGCTCCAGCCTATAACCTCTCACGCCGCGCCGCGCCGCCACAGAGCGCGCTGCCACTGCGCGCTTGCTTCTCGCGCTCGTCTTGGCGGTGTGGCTGACCATCCACGGGCCGCCGCGCGTGGAGAGGCGAACTCTTTCTGCTCTCGCAGCCGAGCCGCGCACGCGCTTCCCGACAGCTGCGCAGCCTCTTGGGACGAGGCGCCCTCTCGCCCTTCCGAGCCCCGCGGCAGCGCGGCCACACTGCAGGCACACTCTCGTTCCAGCACGCCCGCCACTGCGTCTGCGCGGCAGCAAACTGGTAGACCTATCGCCGGTTGTCTGGCAGGGTGCCAGCAGATTTTCGCAAGGGCTGACCGCCCCTCGCCATGCGGACCGTCCCTCCGAAAACCGCCCCCGCTCCCTTCAGAACGGACTGCTGGGGCCAATTTTGGCATCATGCAGCTTCAAGACAGCCAGAGGCCGCCCCCGAACGGGTGCAAGATGCCCGAAGACCAGCCCAAGACGGCCAAGCGATTCCCCCGAGTCCCAATTGGGTAATCTTGGAGCTGGGCAGTCCTGGGGCCGTTGTGGGGCATGCACTTCTTGTTGAGCCTGACCTCGGATAGAAGGAGTTGGGTGAAACTCTTGGGGACCTCGTGGGGATCTCTCGGAGGCACTCCCGGAGGACTTTGGGGCCTTCTTGGGGCCCGCGTTGAAGCTGCAGGGTCCCATCGGAAGCAGGAGAAGCGAGAAATTAGAGGTTTGCCAGCGTGGACCCCAAAGAATACGTTATTGCAACTTTTGGGCAAATCTGAACTTGCGTAGTGACGCGAGGACCCTGCTCATGCAGATAGTGATGCTGGTGGCGCCGCTGACGACGACTACAATAATGAAGAAGACGACGATAATGATGCTCATGACAAGGGTGGGAACGAAGACAACGACGGTGATGATGACGATGACGATGCTGATGATGATGCTGCTGATGATGATGATAATGATGCTGATGATGATGGTGATGACGATGGTGATGGTTGCGATGAATACGATGATGATGAACAAGTTCATGATCATGTCGATGCTGCTGCTGGTGCTGATAATGATGGTGGTGGTGGTGAATAGAATAATGCTGATGGTGATGATCATGATAATGATGATGGTGATGCCGATGCTGATAACGATGATGGTGACGCTGATAACGATGGACATGATGACGATAACGATGATGGTGGTGGAGATGATGACGAAACTGATGATGATGCTGCTGATGATGCTGATGATGATGATGACGATGGCGATGGCGATGGTGATGACGATGATGACGGTGATGATGATGACGATGATGATGATGATGTTAATAGTCGTGGCGGCTGATGCCGATGATGATGACGAAGCTGACTCGAAGCGCGCACGCGGAGACGCGCGCATGTGGCCCGCATGTGACAGAGATGACGGGGGCGAGGTGTTTTTCATGCTTGCATGAGTTTGGCATGCGCGCGATGGTGCGCGCTTGTGGCCCGCTTTGTGTGATTTGACCGGGGCTGTTACTAAACGCGCTCCTTAGATCAACGCATGCGCACTACATCATATAGACGGCAGGGAATGACGAGGGGGCTCGGTACCGGCCTGGCCAGAAGTATTCGATTCCCCACATCCTAGCTGGGGTTCTTGTTATCTCTGGACCCCCCCCCAGGCAGGAAAGAACACCTACCTCACCCTGTCCACCTCTTCTCCTTTCACACTCATCCATCATCGCAATTACCACATACACTCACACACGCACACACGCACGCATCGAAACATCATCATCATCAGCAGCAACATCAGCAGCATCAGCATCATCATCATCATCACCATCATCATCATAATCACCATCAACATCATCATCAGTATCGCACACACACACTCACAAATTCACTCATACATCCCTACATCCAGGAAAACAGACGCGCACTCACACATTCCCACAGCCCGCACTCAAGTCACACACTCACTCGTTCACTCACACGCACACACACACACACACTCATCTTGAGAAGGTCTCGAGTGGGAGCCTCATTTGTGAGCGATTCGCGAGGGAGTCTAGAGCGGCAACCACCTCCCCATGGGGTCCCCACCCCATGCTGATAATAAGAACAGGCCATCAGCCTATAGTTGCACGCATATAACTTGAGCAGCACAAAGTAACAGATCGCGAAGATATCTCGAACGGGGGCCCCATGTGTAACTGAACCGCGTGGAAATCCCAAGCGGGAGCCCCCTCCCTATGGGGTCCCCACCTCATGTTGCCACCTCGGAAAGATCACCGGCCAAACGGGGCACCTTTATTCCTTGAGCACCCCAGTGGGCGCAAATCGTGGGGAAGCTGGGAAGCTCGAGCAGGGAGCTCTTCTGCCAGTGAGTAGCGAGGAGGTCTCGAGCGGGAGCCCTCTCCACATGTGGTCCCCGCATCACGTTGTCAATCCCAGCGGGTCATCGGCCTACTGCAGCAAGCATATATAACTCGAGCACCCCAAGAGGGCACATCGTGGGTGTGTCTCGAACGGGGGCCTCCTCTGCGAGAGGAATGGGGAGAAAGCCTCGAGCAGGAGCCCTTTCCCTATGGGATTGCCGCATCATGCTGGTAACCCGGACAAGTCATCGGTCTACTGTGGCAGTCATGCCACTTTTGAACACCCCAATAAGGGCAAATCGCGAGGATCTCTCGAGCGGGGGCCTCGTCTGCCAGTGAATAACGAGGAAGTCTCGAGCGGAAGCCCTCTCCATATACGCCCCCCCGCCTGGCGTCTTTAATCTCAGCGTGCCATCGACCTACTGTAGAAAGCATGGGGACAACTCGTGAGGATGTTTCGAAATGGTGCCTCGTCTGCAAGTGGCTAGCGAGGACGTCTCGAGCGGAAGCCCTCAAACCTATGTCCCCACCTCATGTTGGCAACCCGAAAAGATCACTGGCCTACTGCAGAAGCGGGCATATCACTTGAGCATCCCATGAAACATATCTTGAGGATCTCTCTCAGGGGGGGGTCGTCCGCCAGTAAACAGCGAGAAAGTCTTGAGCGGGAGCCCTCTCCATATGCCCCTGCCCCCGCCTTTGCAACCCCAACGGGTCATCGGCCTACTGTAGCCGGCATATGCCGCTTGAACACACCAGGGAGCAAATCGCGAAAAAGTTTCGAGCGGGGGCCTCGTCTGTCAGTTAATGTCGAGGGCGTCTCGAGCGGGAGCCCTCTCCATATGGCGTCCCTGCCTCGTGCAGGCCATCGGCCTACTGGAGCAGGCATAACACCTGAGCACCCCAAGGGAGGCAAACCGCGAGGGTGTCTCAAGCGGGGGCCCCTCGCCTGTAAGCCTCGAGCGGGAGCCGAGGGCGCACAGGCTACGCAGGTCCCACAGGTCCAACAGGCCGAACAAGACTCACAGGGCCCACGGCTCCCACGGTCGCACAGACCCAATAGGTCCCACACGCCAGCGCCCACAGACACCACAGGTCCCACAGGTCCCACAGGTCCCACAGGTCTCACAAGTCTCACAAGTCCCACGGTGCCACCAGTCGCAAAGGTCCTACAAGTGCCAGGGGTGCCACAGGCCCCACAGGTCTCGTTGGCCCCGCAAGTCATACAGGCCCCGCAAACCCCACGTGTCCCACACATCCTACAGGACTCGCAAGTCCCACAGGTCCGCGAGGTCCAGCAAACCCTACAAGCCGCACAGGGCCCACGGGCCCCACAAGTCTCAAAGGTCCCACGGGCCCCACAGGTCCCACAAGATCCAGGGGCCCCCACTGGTCCCACGCGTCCCACAAGGACATTAGGTCCCCCAGGTCCCACAGGTCTCAAAGCCCACCAGGCCCCACGGGCCACGGGTCGCACAGGCCCAGCAGGAGGCATAGGTCTCACAAATCGCACAGGTCTCAAAAGTCCGGCAGGTCTCAGAAAAGCCCCACGGGCCCCGCAGCTCTCAACGGCCTCACAGGTCGCATCCGGGTTTCCTGGCATCCTGGCATCATCACCACAGTAAGCCGTCGATGCTGATGACTCTCACGAATTCTGAAAATCCCATGCGGGGCGTTTCCGTTTAGGATAAACGGTCGTGCGGAATCAACATGACAATGCCCCCGCGGGTGCCGCCGACCCGGGCCTCGGTTGGGGGTAGAACCGAACTCTTCTTATGGGGCGCTATGACGGGGCTGCAACCTAAGTTGCGCAAAGTATGTGGAGCAGCTAGTGCGAACTGTGGGTCACATGCTAGCTTGTGTAACCCAAGTGGCGAAGTCTACGTGGTGCCAACTTTGTGATGCAATCCCGGTGGCGCTATCTATGCCGTGCATTAGATGGGCGCTGTCTGTGTGGTGCAAGCTGTGTGAGACAGTCCACCCTGTATAGCTTGAAGCCGTCGACCCCACTGTCCCCGCAAGCATCCCACCCTCCCACCCGCAACATGCTTGGCAAAACACATGGGGCCACGATTGTAGCTACTGATTGGCACTTGCTAGCGCGTCTCTGCGGCCGCGCTGGCGCGGGCACGCTCGCGCGCAAGGCGACCCGCTGGCTTGCCTCAACTGCTGTGACCATGATGGCGCTTACTGATGGGCAATTCCCAGCGCGCCTCGTTGGCCGCGCTGGCGCGCGTGTACGTCAGTGTGGGTTGGTGATTCGGGCGGGCGCTATCTCACGATGACGCCCGCAACGACGGCGACGATGATATTGGCGACGATGAAGGCGATGATGACGCGTTGACGACGACAAGGCCAATGACAGCGCCGATGCTGGGGACGACGATGACAGTGATGATGTCCACGTGTCGGTGGTGAACGCGACTTGTGACGACGATGGCGGCAGTCGCGGCGATTGGCGATGACGATATCGGCGGTGACGCGATGGCGCTCAGGGCGATGAGGAAACGCGCAATCGTACACATTCAAACAACCGAACAGACTGTTCGATGTGTTTGAAAACCGCTACCTTGAAATGCGTCGGAAGCCACTGGTTTTGGAAAGATTCCGGCACGCGCACGTGGCGGCGCGCGCAAGTGGCCCGCACTGTATTACATGATGCGGATTCCTCTGCGCGGCGTTTGTTAGATCAGAGCGGGTGCACCGCGTGGTGAGATGAGAATGCGGGCTCTGGCCGAAGTTGCTAAAGTCATATGGCCTCCTCTGTATTCATCAAGTGCGTGCAGAAACTCTGTAAGGTGTGTTGGTAAAGACACAGATCTGCTTCCCCTAAGAGGGAACATGGTATGTTATTAAAGTGCTTGTAGCACAAATGTGCTTGATCGAATTCCGACACGTGCGCGCGCGAATGGACTCTGGGATGAGAGGGATCGATACCTGTTCGCCTGGGATGGTCTGGTTTGATATGTGCAACGAACAATCGCGTAGAAGAAACCATCCTGTGGAATTGGGTCCTCGTTTTGAATCAGCAGCGCCCCGCGTCGCCTTCCTCCCTCCTCCCGTCCCTGTCTCTCTCGTCCGCACGTGCACCAGTTCGGCATACCCTTTACGGTTCGTGGCCCCGCAAGGGGGCTCCACCCAAAGCCCCAGGGGTGCGGCCGCATGCGGCTCCCCGCCCACCGCGTCCACTTCGGCACACCACTCACAAGCATCGTGGCCCCATAATTAGGGAGCTCTACCGAATGCCCCATTGGGTGCGGCCACATGCGGCAACCTTCCCACCGCACGTCCATGTCAGTACACCCCTCACACGTTTCGTGGCGCCGCAAGGAGCCCTACCTGAGGGCCCAGCGGGTGCGGCCAAATGAGGCTCCCCGCCCACCGCAAGTCAATTTCGGCACACCCCTCACACGTTTCGTAGCCTCACAAGGAACTCCACCGAAGAACGACCCGCCCGCGTCGCCGGGACTCATTCCATGCGCCCGGCGTGTGTCGCGGGGACTCCGCGCAGCGCTCTGCCCAGAGCCGCGCCAGGGCGGAGGGACAAAGAGCGGAGAACGATGAAAGAAAGAAATGGGCACAAAACGGCGGCGCCAGGGGCTCGGTCCATCGCGGGCCAGGCGGCCAGGATCGCAACTCACAACGGAACAAACGACGCAACGGTTAGCGCCGCCTAGGGCTCGCGCGAAGCCAGGAAGACCCCCCGGTCGCCCATGCCAGCTCTTTCCCCCGTCCACGCCGCAGACCTCTTGCTGGCCTCCTCATTCATCTCACCCGCACCGTGATACTCGCAACTGCATATGTTTAGATCCTGCGCCAGGATACTTTAAAGGGGAATCGATGTGCGCATGCGGAGGCCAACGAGGCGAAGAACTGGAAACACCAGCCAACGCACGGGTCGCCCAGGAGGCGCTCACGGGCGGGCACCTGGCGAAAACCCGGCAAAGTCAGCCATTACCTTTACACCCGTTTCACTGTTTGGGGAAGATCGAAAACAACTCGCGCTTGAAAAGACAACGCCACGCGTCACTCACTCCTTCCTTCTCCTCCCCTTCCTCCCCCCTCCAATGCCTGCCTTTGCCTTCCGCGTGTGCATGTCGGCACAGCCCTCACACGTTCCGTACGGAACGTGTGAGGGTCCACCTAAGGCCCCAGTGGCAGGGTCCGCAAGGGAGCTCCACCTAAGGCCCCAGTGGTAGGGTCCGCATGTAGTCCCCGCACGCATTTCTGCACACCCTTCACTCGCTTCGTGGCCCCATCAGGAGCTCCGCCGAAGGCCCCAGCGGCAGGGTCCGCATGGCGTTCCCGAGCGCACTTCGGCACACCCCTCACTCGCGTCGTGGCTCTGCAAGGGAGCTCCACCGAAGTTTCCAGCGGCAGTGTTCGCATGGCGGTCCCGCACGCATCTCGGCACACCCCATCACACGTTTAATGGCCCCATGAAGGGGATCCACCGAAGGCCCCAGCGGCAGGGTCCGCATGGCGGTCCTGCACCCATTTCGGCACACCCCTCACATGTTGAATGGCCCCATGAAGGGGATCCACCGAATGCCCCAGCGGCAGGGTCCGCATGGCGGCACCGCACCCATTGCGGCAAACCCCCCTCACGTGTCGTGGCCTCGAGCGTGCCATACGAGCGAGCCGTTACAGCTCGCTGGAGGTGAGGGCACGAGTCTGTGGCAACAGATCCACAGGTGTGAGAATCGCGGGCAGGGCAGCCCGCACAGTTCTGCGAGAGAAAGGCTGAGCGCGGCAGCACGAGCAAGACTATGAGAGAAGGCCGCGCAGTGGCAGCCAGCCGAAGATAGAGGACAGACCCCCCCCCAAAAAAAAAGCGCCCCGGCAAGCGACGCCGTTTAGTAAACGCACCCAAGGAAAGAATCGCACAGGGGAGGGCTGTTTAATAAACGCCCAGGGCCGTTTAGCAAACGCCAGTTATCGGGGTCTGGGTGGTCTTTCCTCCCTTGAGAAGAGTGGGAGAAGGGCGAGCAGTGGCAGCTCGCCCGAGGTTCATGAGACCAGCGTTCAGGAGCATTAGGCTCGAGGTTGTGGTGCTGCCACGCCGGGTCGGAGGATCGAGCCGCATTGCTGATGCATCGCCGAGGCGGCTCGATGCGGAGCCCGAGGCGCACCTGGCCGTGGCCACGAGGGTCCTGCAGGGAATCCCGAAAACCTTGGCCAGCGGCGGAGGAGGGAAAGATTGCACAACGGTCGGGCCAGAGGCCAGGTCGCGGAAGCGCACAGTTTACACAAAATCTGGGAGAGCGAAGGAGGGCGGGGGAATCCAAACAAAAAACAAGAGACGCCGAGATCCAAGCGCTGGCCGCTCCTCTGGAGGCTGCCCGAGTGGAGCTCCAGGACAAGGGGCCGAAAAAAATCGCACCACGACCGCCGCCGCATCGGCCATGCATCGGCGACGCCGGGATGGAGAGACGGGGGCCCCAGGTGGCGCCGCACCGCCGATGCATCAGCGGTTCGGAGCGAACATGCTTAGACACCAGTTGGGCGACGGAAAGAAACAGGTCTAACGCGAGATGACATAGCGACATCACGCCGTGGTTGACGCGGGCCACCAGCGTGGCACGCGACCTTTGGAATGGATGGCGCTTTTGCGCGACCTTAGGCGGGCAACTCACGCACTAATGTCCTTGACGACAACCCCGCTTTCATGCGTCGCTCAGAGGTTGTTTTCCGTTGGACCCACTGAAACTGCATGAACAAACGTCGAATGCCCCGTAGATCCACGAAGCGTTCGACGTATCGCTTGCAGATCCGACGGGAAATCAACTTTGGGGTGCATCAGTGCTGTGGTCGATCCCCTACTCGAAGATGGGGGCCCTGGCCCCTCGCTCCCACCTCCCCCGCCCCGCCCCTCCGCTCCACTCCTTCCCCCACCCCGCGAGGGGTGGCAGCGCTTGGCCCCCGCGAGCGGCGCCGCGGCTGCCAGGCCCGCCCTCGCCGCCGCCGCCAACGTCGCCGCCCCGTCGTCACCGCCGTCGCCGTCGTCGCCGCCGCTGCCGCCGCCGTCGCTGCAGCCGCCGCAGCTGCCGTCGCGGACGCCGCCCCCTGAGATCTGACGCTGCCAGCAAGTTGCAACATCGCGAAAAATCACGACCGGAGTCCTGGACCCCATACTGCCTCGTTCTCCGAGCCCGATCGACCTGTGAGGGTCCAGGGACCCGAAGCTGGACGAAACGCCCGCGGCGGAAACACTGCAACGCCCAGATCTAGGGCCGCCGTCATCGCCGTCGTCGCCGCCGGGCCTCGCGGAAGCCGCTCCAGGACTCGTCGCAGTCCCACAGCGGCAGCCCTCCGCCAACGGCGGAGGCGGCCGACAGCCCCCTCGCGGACAGCAGCGCGGCGGCGGCCACCGCCAGCAGGGCACCGTCGGCCAGGGGCCTCGCGCCCATGCCTGGGCTGATGGAAGAGTCGGGGGGCGACGACGGGGGCCCCCTGGGCTAGTCGCCCCCGCCGTCGCCCCCGACGAAATCTGGGGCCTACCAAATGAGCGACGACAGCTGCTAATTCCCAACGCCGAAGCAAAAGAGACGTCGAGATCCCAGCGCCGGCCGCTCCTCTGGAGGCTGCCCGTGTGAGGCTCCCGGAGACAGAGGCCAAAAAGGATCGCACCACGACCGCCGCCGCATCGGCCATGCATCGGCGACGCCGGGACGGAGAGACTGGGGCCCCAGGTGGCGCCGCACCGCGGATGCATCAGCGGTTCGGAGCGAACATGCTTAGACACCAGTTGGGCGACGAAAAAAAACAGGTCTAACGCGAGATGGCATAGCGACATCACGCCGTGGTTGACGCGGGCCACCAGCGTGGCAAACCGCGTGGAGAAGAGGGCACGTTCGTCGCGACCTGACGCGCGATTGTCTGCGCATTCGAACCCGTTTTCTTCCATCGCCCAGACGGGGTCCGAACAGGTGGGGTCGGAGGATCGATCCGCATCGCCGATACATCGAGGACCTCGGCGATGCATCGGCGCCGTCGGCGTGGAGGAAATCGGGCTCCACATCGAGCCGCATCGCCGATGCATCGGCGATGCGGCGCGTTCCTCCGACCCCATCTACTCTGACCCATCTGCGAGGTCTAGAGTGATGCGAGGAGGGGATGTATCCACAACCACCGCCCGAGGAATCTTTATTTCGGGACGTCGTCAGGCGGTTGGTATGGATATATTTGGCCCCACCCATGGTCCGAATATATCCATATCCACCTCCTGCCGAGGTCTCTGGAAATCGATCCCCCAGACGGTGGACATACCCTGCCTCGGAAAGAAGAATACGCGCTCAGACCTGGAGGGGGAAGGACCAGGAAGGTGAAGGCGCTACCAGAATGTGTGCGAATTGTTGGAGCCTGGGAGGGCTCCCGTTCGAGCGGGGGCTTCCGACCCCCATCCGACATCTCGGACCTGTAGCCCGGGCGGATTTCTGGCCCCGAGATTGGCAGACTGGTCTGGATGACTGGGCATCAATTAATCGATAGCCCCCCAGATGGGGATATTGGCTCTTCCCTTCGTGTTCTCACGGGCCTCCAATTACCCAACTGGGGCGGTGTGGTGGTGGGGCGCAGATGCCATGGCCCGATGGGGATGGGGATATGTCACACAATACTGAAGATTGGCAGACTGGTCCGGATGGCACCCAGGTGTGAGGGTCGGTTCCTCGCTCGTGCTGGGCCGCCTCGGCAGCGGCTCGGCGGCGCCGGCCGGAGAGCTGCGCCGTCTGCTAGCGGGCCGGGCGCCGCCAGCGACCGCAACAGAGCGGGGCAGCGGAGCGCGGTTCCATGGCCAGGCCCGCGCCGCCCGTCGGCGCGCTGGCCTGCCGCTGGCAGGCGGGCCTTCGGCCGGGCTCGAGCCGCCGTCTCGGAAACAATGTCCCGATCCGAAATGCGGGCTCCCTGCTTCAGGCCGGCATCCGCTCAGAATCTGCCACTGGGCCGCTCTGGGGCGCCATCCTTGCAAGTCTTCCAGGCGGGGCCCAGACGTCGATGACGCCATCCTCAAGAACGAGCAGCACAGGCTGTGCATGCACGAGGACAGCTGAGCCCCAGCTCAGCAACCCAAGGCCACAAGGGAATAACCCAACAAGCGGACCCACCCAGGCGAATGCCAACCAATTACGGCGGACAGCGCCGATGCACCCAACAGGAAGAGCCGGCTCCACGAAGGAAGTCATCAGCTGAAGCCAGTCAAACTCGCAAGTGGTCTGGCATGAAGCTTCCCCCCTGGGAACAGCATCCTACAACTGTAGTCCTGCCCCCCTCCCCTCCACCCCGCGGGCGTTTCCACGCGATCACGGCCTGGCTTGACGATGCGCCTTCGCGAGGCGGCGACTTGTGAGTCCAGGCCTTGAAGCAGCGATGCAGACCAGGACGCCAGCACGGGAGGTTTGCGCTGGCCGAGCTGACGAGGGGGAGAAACTGCCCTGGGCACCCGCAGGCAGCGCAAGGTCGCACACTACGCCCGCGGCGCCGACGCAGTGGGCAGCACCAGCTGCGCGGACGGCGACGCCGGCTTTTAGCGAGGGGGTGCAGTGGGCAGCAGTGCTGACGCAGGGGGCGGAGAGGGTGGGGAGAGCTGGTCCTGGGCATTGGCTCGGGACCAGCGCACGATCGTACACGGCGACCCTGCGCGGCAAGCGACGCCAGCTCCGTGAGGGCGCGGCGGGCATGACGGCAGAACACACTCGGTGCACCGCTCACTGCGGCTGATCGGAATATACCGCGACACTGAACTCATCACCACGCGCCTGAAAGCATGACCGACTGCAGAAAACAGCTCGATTGAGACGCACGTCTCCCGTAGCAGATGCCAAACTGACTACCAGAAAGCAAGCGCGCACTCCGCCCTGCTGGAAGTCGGGGCACCTGCGGACATAGCACGACTCGCAACAACCAATCCCTACAAATTCGCCGACACTGTCGGCGTGTGACAGGGGCTGTCCGTCGCCATCGCCGTCGCTGCCGCCGCCGCATCGCCGCCCCTCCTTCCCCTGAATCTGTCGCCGCTCCCCCCCTTTCCTTGGGCCTTCGTCCTCAAGCACGCCAGCCAAAGCGAAATACACCAGCCCATCCACAGCGAAATTAAGCAACCCTTCCCCGCGGAACGGGGGGAGGCCCCGGGGGGGGGTCCCGGGGGGTGGTCCCTGGTCAGAATACCACCCTCCCGGGGCGTGTCGGCAAGGGCGAGGCCTCCAGGGACGGCGGCACCGGCCGTAAGGCCTTAGCAATATGAACCTGCATCCCGAGGAACCACATTGGCTCAAAGAACACGCACAGACCCCAGAAGACAAGGCACCGCACCATTTCAAATGTTCGACAGCAAAGACCCAAAACAGAGGGTTATTGCACTCTCGATGTGGACTCTTGTGCACTCACTGTCGTTACAAAAAGGAGATGCCATATACGTAGTGCAGTGTATGTGGCGGGACCTGTGTCGTGCAATGTGTGTGCTGGGATGCACGTGGTACACATACAAACGTATAACATCCATATCTAAACATGCATATATACATATCTATACATATACACATATCGTACACCGTACGTGTGCTATCTAATTGATGCGAGATGTGATACACAACCCGATGTGCGATATGTGTGGTGCAGTCTACATGGTGCTACTTGTGGCCCACAATGTGGCATACCCTAGGTGGTGCAGTGTGTGTGGCGCAGCCTATGTCGTGCAATCTACATGGGTCCGGGCGTCGGTGCTTTAACGAATGCTGTTTTCTCTCTGCCAAAGATCCCTCCTGCCCCTGCTCGGTGGAGGGAAGGTGCGAGGCCTGGGAAGGGGGGGGGAAGGTGCGAGGCGTTAGAGCCCCCGAGATCGCCCTAAATGGCTCCAGGCGGGCCTCAGAGACCCTAAGATGGCCTCCAAGATGGCCCGAGACAGCTCCAGACGGCCAAATATAGTATCCGACGCACATCCAAGAGGCCGCAAGGCGGCCAAGAAACGGTTCCAAGTGTCCTCCGAACCTCCAAGGACCTTCCCAAGAGGCACCAATGGTCCAAAATCGAAGGCCACTTGATGATGTTTACCTTCTCGCCGTTTCGCTTCCGATGGGCCCCAGAGGCATCAAAATGGCCCCAAGATGACCCAAGCGAGCCGCAAGAGGGACCCAAGAGGGCTCCAAGACGGCCCCAAGAGCGCCCTAGATCGCCCCCAAAGCGCCCCAAGACGGCCCCACGACGCAAGCTTTGAGCCTTCGAGGGGGGGAGGGGAGCTGAATGTACGCCCCCCCCCCCTCTTATTGAGCAGTGAGCCCAAACTTGCCCTAAAAAGGCCTCCCAGACCCTCCAAAGAGCCCAAAGAGGGACCCTAGACCCCCCAAAAGAACCCCACGAGGGCCCCAAGAGTGCCCCAAGTGGTTCCGCGAGGACCACAAGAGAGACCCAAAGTGGCTCCAAGAGACCCCCGAGAAAACACGTCCAAGGCGGTTTTTTACACTGCATACTTCTACACATACCTGATCAAGGCAACTCGCCTGGCGACCTGTTTCCATATGGGCTGGTCGGAATGCGCGAAGCGTCAAGAAGTTGTGTGGCCAATGTCTGTGGTGCAACCTGTGGGATGCAAGATGCGTGCCCGGTGCAAGAGCACGTGGTGCAAACGCTGGCACAAGATGAGCAGTGCGCGCAATCGGTGTCGTGCGATACATGAGGTGCAAGCCGTGTGGTGTACTCTTGTGGTGGCATCCTGTGTGGTGGGAACTACTGGAGCATCCTCAAACACGAGCCAGCCCACTTGGCGGCCACGAAGCGGCCACGGGCTGGCACTTGGCGGACAGTTCGAGCACGCCAGCGATTGCACGGGGCTGACACGAGGCGCCCACAGGCTGTCGCCGAGCGAAGCCCCAGAACGCCGAGACAGCACGCGGGGCGCCCACGGGGCGCCCACGGGCGGGCACCGACCGAAAGCCCGCAGAACCGAGCCAGACAGCGTTCACACACGAGCAGGAGCCCCCTCGTAGGAGCACAGTTCGGGGGGGAATCTGAGCCACGCTGCCCTCCGCGCGGCAGGCCGTGCCAAGGGGGGAGGACCAGCCCGCTCGAGAGCTCCTGGCTGACCCGAGCGGCTCCACTTCGGTGCCAAGCAGCCCCCCCCTCGACTCGACTCGACTCGACTCGCTCTGAGGCGCCAATCTGTCCAGTGCCTCGTGCTGGCAGAAGGGCGCAGAGCAAGGCCCGGGCCGGGGCCGGAGGCTCGAACGGTGCCTGCCGCCCGCGGCGGAGCAACAGTCGCGCCGCAGCCCCCGCTGGGATGCGCCGCCGCTGGGATGCCTCCGACGCGGCGCGACGTACACCGCAGCGCCGACGGCGCTGCGGCAGCGGCGGCGCAAGAGGCGGCCCCGCAGCCCGCCGCTGGCCCCCGCGGGCAGCAGGGGCGGGTCGACACATGGAAGTGCCGTGTGGGGCCGCCTCGCGCTGGGGCGCCCGAGCTGGAGGGCGCCTGGAGGCCACCATGGACGACAGGTCTGCACCGTCGTCGCGCGCGCAGCGCTGAGGTCGGGACAGCAACTCCCTGCGATCATTCTGGCCACGCGTTCATCTGCCTGAGGGCTCTTGAGGGTCAACATCTGGGGCTCCGCCCGAGCAACACAACTGGAGGGCTCTTGGGTGTCAACATCCGCCTGAGCTTGAGCCGCGGGCTCGAGCCAGCGCAGACGAAGGCAAACCAGGAGGAGGAGTGGGAGCAGAAGGGGGTGAAAAGCATCAACAGTCACACGCAGGCGACGCCAAGCCGAGAGGAGACCAAACGGCGTAAGACTGGCGAAGTCGAAGACGACGAGGGCGGGAGTAAGATGGATGGCAGTCCCCACTGCGACGCGAACGACAGCCGTAACAAGCGAGCCCGCTGATGGCATTGACGCTATTGTCGGGCGTGCCGAAAAGCGAACGAATATGGCGTATAGCGCATCATGGCCCCAGGCATGTGCGCGGACAAGTGGGGCCAAGGGACGTGTTGAAATAGGAAACGAAGGCCACGAAATCTCGGAGATGTCAGTGTCCCGGCCGTGATCTCGACCCCCCTCCTCCCTCAGTCCTCACCCCCCTCTTGGACGACCACGACGCTAGTGGAAATTACAGAGGCGACTGGGACGAGGACAGATTCTTGCAGTGGCGAAAGCATGCAAAGCTGTACCAGAGTCTGAAGCTCCGCCCCAAACATTGCACTGCGCGCCAGGCAGGGGCGCATCGGGGGCACGACTGGCCGAATTATCGGGCATGATGTCCAGCTCGAAGACAAGGTGGGGCGAGGATAGGAGCCGACTCATACCACCTCTGTACAATTACAAACTATTCCCAAATCAGAGCTTGCCTCTTTAGGTGTCCTAGCGGATTCATAAGGTTAGGTGAGGTTTGTCACCGACTTCTGCGGCCCGCCCGGGTGCCCGGGTGCCAAGGTGCCTCATAGCCCTATAGCCCTATGGCCCTATAGCCCTATAGCCCTATAGCCCCATAGCCCCATAGCCCCATAGCCCCATAGCCCAATAGCCCTACTGCTCGATAACCCTACAGCCTTATAGCCTTATAGCCTGATGGTCCTATCGTCCTAGAGGCCTATATCTGCATAGCCATTTAGCCCTATAGGCCTACAGCCCTATAGCACTATATGCCTATAGCCCTATAGGCCTACAGGCTCATAGTCCTATAGCCCTATAGCCCTATGGTCCGATAGCCCTATAGCCCTGAAGACTCATAGCCCTATGGCCCTATAGCGCTATAGCCCCATAGCCTCATAGACCCATAGACCTATAGCCCTATAGCCTCATAGCCTTATGGACCCATAGCCCAATAGCCCAATAGCCATCTAGTTAAATATCCCTATAGTTCTACAGC
This sequence comes from Prorocentrum cordatum, assembly GCA_963575745.1. Taxonomy (NCBI): domain Eukaryota; class Dinophyceae; order Prorocentrales; family Prorocentraceae; genus Prorocentrum; species Prorocentrum cordatum. The sequence continues at coordinate 236,846 of CAUYUJ010017838.1, forward strand.
CCTATATATCCATAGCCTTATAGCCTGATAGCCGTACAGCCCTATCGTCCAAGAGCCCTATAGCTCTATATGCCTAAACCCTATGGCCCTATAGCCCGATAGCCCTATGGCCCCATAGCCCTATAGCCGAATAGCCCCAATAGCCAAATATCGCAATAGCCCAATAGCCCTTTAGCCCTATACCCCTATAGCTCTGTAGCCCTACAGCAGTACAGCCTGATAGCCCTATAGCCCTATAGTCCTGTAGCGCTGTAGCTCTATATGCCTACAGCCCTATAGCCCTAGAGCCCCATAGCCCTGTATCCCAATATCCCTATGGTCCTATAGACCTATAGCCCCATGGCCCTGTAGACTCAAGGCCCTATGGCCATATAGCCCTATAGTCCCATAGTCCTGTAGTCCTATAGCCCCATAGCCCTATGGCCCCATAGCCCAATAGCCCAAGAGCCCTCTAGCTCTATAGTCATATAGCCTTCTAGCCTTATAGCCCTATAGCCCTACCGGCGTAAAACTCTATAGCTCTATAGGCCTATAGCCCTACAACTCTATATATGCCTATAGCCCCATGGCCCGATAGCCCCATAGCTCGATAGCCTCATAGCCCCATAGCCCTTTAGCCCTATATCCCCATAGCCCTGTAGCCCTATAGCAATATAGCCTTATAGCCCTATTGCCCTATAGCCGTATAGTCCTATAGCCCTATAGCTCTCTCTCTATATATAGATATATGCCTATAGCCCTAGAGCCCCATACCCCTGTATCCCTATAGCCCTGTAGCCCTATGGTCCCATATACCTATAGCCCGTAGCCCGTCAGGCTCATAGCCCTATGACCCTGTAGCCCTATAGCCCTATAGCCCCACAGCCCCAGAGCCCCAGAGCCCTAGAGCCCTACAGCCCTATAGCACTATGGTCCTATAGCCCAAATAACCCTATAGCCCTATAGACCTATAGTTCTAGGGCCCTATAGCCCTATAGTTCCACAGCCCTATAGCCCCATAACCCCATCGCCCCATAGCCCTATGGCCTGATAGCCCAAAAAGGAGTTTGACTGAGGTTTTTCTCCAGTGTCACGAGTAGTACCCTCCTGTCTCCCCTGAGGGCGTCTGGAAGATATCCGGCCCCACTCCGCGCATTGTTTTTTACACACAGGATTCCCCGGAATCGGGTTTTCGCTTTAGTTTTGTTAGAAATGTTGCCCCCGCTGAAATGCTGGCCCAATTTCTGCGCCTCTGGTTGTTCCAAAAAGCGCTCCCGCTGCAGTTGTCGGTCCTTCCACACGGGCTCCAAAATCTAAAAAATGCCCCCCCCCCCCCCCCCCCCCCCCCCCCCCCCCCCCCCCCCCCCCCCTCGAAAAAAATTAGCCAGACGAAAGACCCAACCATATGCAGGTGTGAGTACCGCAATTGTGATTCCCTTTTTTCGGTGGTGATCCCTATGGGGCAACGAACCGTGCGTGGTGTGCCGAAATGAATGGTTTGGTACACAACGCGAACGAAAACGATTGATCTGAATACGTAGGGAGACTGAGCGCGGGTGAATCTGAGCGCGAGTGCGTCTGACTGTGAATGAATCTGCGTGCGAGCGAGCCTACGTGCATGAATGCGAGTATACCAATGCATGGTGCAATTGTAAATGAATGCTAATAGTTTGTGAATGACTGCCTCTGAGTACTCGTGACGCTGGGCGTGGCCGCCGCAAGGAGCTTCCCCGGGACTCCCCGACGGCATCGCCCGAGCGCCGCGACGCCACCGCGAGGATCGCGCCCGCTTCCTCCCCTTCTTTTACTCCCTCTTTGCCCGCGCACTCGAAAGTCCAAAGCTGCGGGCGCAGCGCAGCGCGGAGTCCCAGCGACGCGCGCAGGTCGCCCCGGAGGGGTCCCAGCGACGCGCGCGGGTCGTCCGCTGCGCGCAGCAAAGAGAGCTAGCTGGCTGGCTGATAGCGGGCAAGGCTCTTGCCGCTCGGCAGAGCGACGACGGGCGAGGGAGGCGCGGAACTCCGACGACCTCCGACGGAGGTGTACTGGGTAGGGGAGACGCGTGCGGACTGCGCCACGGGGACCTTCGGTGGAGCTCCCTATGGGGCCACGAAGCGCGTGAAGGGTGTGCCGAAATGGGTGTGCGGGACGCATGCGGGCACACCCGCTGGGACCTTCGGTGGAGTTCCTTATGGGGCCACGAAACGTGTGAGGGGTGTGACGAAATGGGTGTGCGGGACGCATGCGGGCACACCCACTGGGACCTTCGGTGGAGCTCCCTATGAGGACACGAAGCGTGTGAGGGGTGTGCCGAAATGGGTGTGCGGGCCGCATGAGGGCACACCCACTGGGACCTTCGGTGGAGCTCCCTATGGGGCCACGAAGCGTGTGAGGGGTGTGCCGAAATGGGTGTGCGGGACGCATGCGGGACTGGACCTTCGGTGGAGTGCCGCCTAAATGGGTGTGCGGGACGCATGCGGGCACACCCACTGGGACCTTCGGTGGAGCTCCCTATGGGGCCACGAAACGTGTGAGGGGTGTGCCGAAATGGGTGTGCGGGACGCATGCGGGCACACCCACTGGGACCTTCGGTGGAGCTCCCATGGGGCCACGAAACGTGTGAGGGGTGTGCCGAAATGGGTGTGCGGGACGCATGCGGGCACACCCACTGGGACCTTCGGTGGAGCTCCCTATGGGGCCACGAAACGTGTGAGGGGTGTGCCGAAATGGGTGTGCGGGACGCATGCACTGGGGCCTTCGGTGGAGCTCCCCATGGGGCCACGAAGCGTGTGAGGGGTGTGCCTAAATGGGTGTGCGGGACGCATGCGGGCACACCCGCTGGGACCTTCGGTGGAGCCCTGTATGGGGCCACGGAACGCGTGGGGGGGGTGTGCCGAAATGGGCGTGCGGGACGCATGCGTGCACACCCACTGGGACCTTCGGTGGGGCTCCCTATGGGGCCACGAAACGTGTGAGGGGTGTGCCGAAGTGGGTGTGCGGGACGCATGCGGGCACACCAACTGGGACCTTCGGTGGAGCTCCCTATGGGGCCACGAAGCGCGTGAAGGGTGTGCCGAAATGGGTGTGCGGGACGCATGCGGGCACACCCACTGGGGCCTTCGGTGGAGCTCCCTATGGGGACACGAAACGTGTGAGGGGTGTGCCGAAATGTGTGTGCGGGACGCATGAGGGCACACCCACTGGGGCCTTCGGAGGAGCTCCCTATGGGGCCACAAAACCTGTGAGGGGTGTGCCGAAATGGGTGTGCGGGACGCATGCGGGCACACCCACTGGGAGGGGGGCAGCGGGAAGATGGGAACGCGGGGCGCTGTCTCTTCAAAACGAGGACCCAACACCACAGGATGGTTGGGAAAACCATAGGAAGTGATTACACATTCGATGTCGATTCGTTGATTTTGGGCGCCGTTGTTATCAGGAAGTATCAAGCGGGAGCCTCGTTTCTGCTTTGAGAAGGCAATGTCGAAAGCAGAGCCAGCGGGTGCTCTCCATCAGCCCCGCCTTGTGTGAGCTTTTCGGGCGGCCCAAGGAGCTAGGCTGGGAGCCACGACTCCAGACCGGCCCAGACCTCTCAAAGACGATCCACTTACCCTCCAAGGAACCCGGCGCCATGCCATAACATGCTGTGCGGTATTGTGTTCTGCACAGCTGTCCGATGCCATGCTTTGCGTTGCAATGCTTTGTGATGCAATGCCTCACTGCAAATTGCCACGCCATGCTATGGCATGCTACGCTCTGCCGTGCTCTTCTACCCTATGCCATGCCGTGCTCTACCATGCATCGCGTACCCTCTCGCGATCATTGCCCTGCTCGACATCCGACTGTGCGAATAGAGAAGATAGTTACCCCATGGTAAGGGATGGGAGGGAGGGATAGGACGTCAGATATGACGCAAGCGCACCTAGCTTGCCTCCTGCCCCTCCCCCCTCTCCTATGGAAGGGGGGGGGGGAACGAGGTGGATCTGTATAGCTGCCCTCTGAGAGGCAGGGCGGTCCGCTGAGAAGGCAGGCGGGCGTCTCAGAAGGGCTCGGAAGCTTCCAAGAGATTGCATCCTTGAGGGCGGGAGGGCTCATGAGGAGCATCGGGCCACCTCGGTAGGACGAGGGTGTCAGGATACGGCTGGCTCGGGGTACGTTCCAGGAAGTCCCAACGATCTGGCGGCCCCAGCTTCTGGAGCACAGTGCCGAGCAACAGGGAACCCAGGAAATCCTGGACATCCTGGAACTCTTGCAACATAGCGTTGTCATGATTTCTTGTCCACCTGCCTCATGGAAGACCGCCCCGCCTCCTTCCGCGCGCCAACGACCTTGAGGAATGTGCCCAGGAGTCTCCAGACCCTCGAGGAATCCTTATCTGTCGCCGCGCCATTTGTTCTCGACGCGCCCAAAATGGACGACGCCGACACCACAGCAATCCCACGGCAAGCCCTGCGCACAGCGACCGACACCGCGGCAAACCAATGGCGAACCCACCGCGTCCGAAGCGGCGTTTGCCCTGGTGGCCGAGGCGCCCTCCCCAAAAAGTAAGGCGGCGCGTCGGAACAAACGGCGCGGGGGCATCTGATGAGGGCGGCGGTGATGTCCATGGCCACCCCACGATTGGCGTTCCGTCAGCTTCCAGACACGGGATTCCTCGTCATTTCGGGGAGACGAAGGACTCGGATTCGGGGACTCGGGTTGGCTCGACGGGGCCGTCAGGATAATGACGAGACCCAATCTGAAATCTGACGCGAACTCCCGCTGCAAACATCAAAAACAAATTAGCCTGACGAGGGACCCAACCATATGCAGGTGCGAGTACCGCAATAGTGATTCATTTTTTCGGTGGCGATCCCTATGAGGCAACGAACCGTGCTAGGGGCGTGCCGACATGAGTGGCGTGGTACACAAAGTGAACGAAAACGATTGATCTGAGTACGTAGGGAGACTGAGCGCGGGTGAATCTGCGCGCGTGCGTCTGACTGTGAATGATCTGCGTGCGAGCGAGTCTACGTGCATGAATGCGAATATGACAAAGCGTGGTGCAAATGTGTATGAATGCCAATAGTTTGACAACGACTGCCTCTGAATACTCGTGACGCTGGGCGTGGCCGCCGCAAGGAGCTTCCCCGGGACTCCCCGACGGCATCGCCCGCGCGCCGCGACGCCAATGTCGGCGCGCCCCCCCGCGAGGATCGCGCCCGCTTCCTCCCCTTCCTTTACTCCCTCTTTGCCCGCGCACTCAAAAGTCCAAGGCTGCGGGAGCAGCGCAGCGCGGAGCCCCCGCGACGCGCGCAGGTCACCCCGGAGGGGTCCCAGCGACGCGCGCGGGTCGTCCACTGCGCGGAGCGAAGAGAGCTAGCTGGCTGGCTGATAGCGGGCAAGGCTCTTGCCGCTGGGCAGAGCGACGACGGGCGAGCGAGGCGCTGGGCGGAACGCAGCACGGAGCCCCCGCGACGCGCGCAGGTCGCCCCGGAGGAGTCCCAGCGACGCGCGCGGGTCGCCCGCTGCGCGGAGCAAAGAGAGCTAGCTGGCTGGCTGGGACCTGCGGTGGGGCTCCATATGGGGCCACGTAACGCTGTACTGGGCAAAGGAGACGCATGTGGACTGCGCCACGGGGACCTTCGGTGGAGCTCCCTATGGGGCCACGAAACGTGTGAGGGATGTGCCGGAATGGGTGTGCGGGACGCATGCGGGCACACCCACTGAGACCTTCGGTGGAGCTCCCTATGGGGCCACGAAACGTGTGAGGGGTGGGACGACATGTGTGTGCGGGACGCATGCGGGCACACCCACTGGGACCTTCGGTGGAGCCCCCTATGGGGCCACGAAACGTGTGAGGGGTGTGCCGAAATGGGTGTGCGGGACGCATGCGGGCACACCCACTGGGACCTTCGGTGGAGCTCCCTATGGGGCCACGAAACGTGTGAGGGGTGTGCCGAAATGGGTGTGCGGGACGCATGCGGGCACACCCACTGGGACCTTCGGTGGAGCTCCCTATGGGGCCACGAAACGTGTGAGGGGTGGGCCGAAATGGGTGTGCGGGACGCATGCGGGCACACCCACTGAGACCTTCGGTGGAGCTCCCTATGGGGCCACGAAACGTGTGAGGGGTGTGCCGAAATGGGTGTGCGGGACGCATGCGGGCACACCCACTGGGACCTTCGGTGGAGTTCCCTATGGGGCCACGAATAGTGTGAAGGGTGTGCCAAAATGGGTGTGCGGGACGCATGCGGGCACACCCACTGGGACCTTCGGTGGAGCTCCCTATGGGGCCACGAAACGTGTGAGGGGTGTGCCGAAATGGGTGTGCGGGACGCATGCGGGCACACCCACTGGGACCTTCGGTGGAGCCCCCTATGGGGCCACGAAACGTGTGAGGGGTGTGCCGAAATGGGTGTGCGGGACGCATGCGGGCACACCCACTGGGACCTTCGGTGGAGCTCCCTATGGGGCCACGAAACGTGTGAGGGGTGTGCCGAATGGGTGTGCGGGACGCATGCGGGCTGGGATGGAGCTATGGGGCCACGAAACGTGTGAGGGTGTGCCGAAATGGGTGTGCGGGACGCATGCGGGCACACCCACTGGGCCTTCGGTGGAGCTCCCTATGGGGCCACGAAGCGTGTGAGGGGTGTGCCGAAATGAGTGTGCGGGACGCATGCGGGCACACGCACTGGGACCTTCGGTGGAGCTCCCTATGGGGTCACGAAACGTGTGAGGGGTGTGCCGACATGGGTGGTGATAATGATGATGACGACAGATGATGATGACGATGACGATGATGGGGATGATGACGATGATGATGAAGATGGGAGGAGGGAGGGGGCAGCGGGAAGGAAGGAAGGAACGCGGGGCGACGTCTCTTCAAAACGAGGACCCAACACCACAGGATGGTTGGGAAAAACAAACCGTCAAAACTCAGGAAGGCTCAGTCAAAAAGCGCCAGCAAAAATGAGTTCTGGCGAGCTCAAGTCTTACGTCTCCCCGATCCTCATCCAGTGCCCTCACTTGGCGGCGCGCAGAGGTGGGTAGGGGGAGGGGGAAAGGCTTCTCAGAAGGGAGCTGCTTCTCAGAAGGCGCCGGCCTCACACCTACAGACGAGGCCCTCGCCTTCTAAGAAGCAGGGTGCTGATAAGAAGCCTTCCCCCCTCCCCCCTCACCCCCCTCTGCGCGAGGCCGACTCACCGTGCTAGAACATCCCTGGCACGACAGAGCGAATTCGGGCCCCGCACCGAGGCCGACACCGGCCTGGCAACGCCAGGGCCGCACGGCACGCGCAGAGGCCGGAGGTGTCCAACTGAACATGTCTGCCCGCCAGTGGCGAATTCTGTCCGACGGGGCAAAAGTCGAGGAACAAAGCATGAATGAAACATGACCTTCCAGCGGTCCGCGCGGATTTCTCGGATCTGCGCTGGAGCCCCCTGATGGCGCCTCCGGCGCCGCCCCGTGCGCACTCCGCGTGCAAGGGAGGGGGGGTCCAGCGCCGATCCAAGCAATCAACGCGCAACTCTGAAAATGCATGTTTGCAGAACTGTTGTTCCTAGGGCTAAAACGTGTGCCCCAATTTGCGCTGCAGAGTCGACGAGAAGGAAGCGGCAGTGGCGAGGACGGAGCACGGAGGAGGAGGTCCACCATCGGGCGGAGGGGACGAGAGAGGGATCGGGAAAGCGAGCGCTTACGGAAGATCGGCTGCATATAAATAGCTGGCTTTGCTTGCTGGGCGCCTCGAAGCGCCAGCAATGACCATGCATCGAAGAATGTGCCAAGCGGCGGGGTCGAAACCGGTTGCGTGCAGCAGATTTCGTATAGCCCCCTTTCCATCACCCCCCACTGTTCTCCCCGACATGAGTGAGATTGGCGAGCTTACTCGGCGGATGCCATCAAGTTCACCTCCTCAGTGCGCAGCTGCGCGGAAGACCTGGGGGAACAACAACGAAAATACACTGCGGCGCCACTCCCCCTTTCCCAGGGTGCGTTCTCACCAGGATCCCGAGGCGAATCTGGCCGTGGCGACGAGGGCCCCGCTGGAGGCTCCGAAGAGGCGAAGAAGCACAGAAACCGCATCGGTGATCGGTGTGCTAATCTAAAGGCCTCCCAGATGAGGTCTGCGTAGATGGGGTCCAAGGATTCGCCGCATCGCCGATGCATCTCCGATGCGTCGGCCACATCGGCGATGCGTCGGGGATGCATCGGGGACGTCGGCGTGGCGATAATCGGCTTCCACATCGAGCCGCATCGTCGATGCTTAGGCGATGCGGCGCGACTGGACCCCCACGACCAGGCCCTGCCAGCCCTGCGCGCTCGCACCCACACCGCTGCCGCGGCCGCCAGCAGCACCGCGGGCGCCACGGCAGCCACCCACAGCGCCGGACCGTCACGAGCGCGCTGCGCGTGCGCCTCGCGCAGCGAGCTCCTCTGCACGAGGCCCGCCGGCTGCGCCGGGCCAGAGCACAGGTAAGCGCCGACCGGCGGCAGGCACTGGCTGTACGAGGGGCCCCCCTGCTGCGCGCAGGTGCAGCCGGCCTGGCAGCACGACGCGCCAGCCCAGCCGTCGCCGCCGCACTGCTGGAACACGTCCGCGCAGCCCCCAGCGGAGGCGCCCGCGCCCGCCGCCGCCGGGGCCGCCGCAGCCTGGACGGCCTGCTGTGGCAGAGGCTGCTGCGGCTGCGAAGGCTGCGGCTGCGAAGGCTGCGAAGGCTGCTGGAGCGCCTGCTGCTGCGGCTGGGCCACGGCGCCGTCGCTCACCGCGGCGACACCTCCGACCACGGCCTTGGGGAACCCCGTCGCCACGGACTGGTCTGGCTTCGCGCCCTCGCCCGCGGTGTACGTGGATCCGATCTCCCCGTACATGATGTTGAAATAGGCCACCGAGGCGTCCGGGTACTTGGCGCGCACGTCCGCCGGCACGCCCGTGGTCTTGTCGCACGGGCCGCGCGCGACGCCCGGCGTGGAGTGGCCCCCCTTGCCCGCGTCGGAGTCGAGCCAGAGCATCTGGCACTGGTAGTCGTCCCACAGGGAGAGGACGAGCGTCATCCCGCGGCGCAGCGCCTCCCCCGTCTGCTTCAGTGCGCCCTTCTTGTGGAAGTCGTCGGGGTCGCCGAACTTGTCCTTCTGGGCGGAGCAGTACGCGTCGGTGATGGAGTCCCCGCCGTCGGAACCGAGGATGCCAGCGTTCGAGTTCTTGATGACCTTGCCGCCCTGCACGTAGAGGCGCCTTATCTCCACGAGGTCGCCGTCGTCGGTGCCGTCGTCTGTCACGAACTGGGTCACCACCGTCATCGGCTGCGTGGTGTCCACCGTGAAGTCGTCCCCCGGCCCGAAGAAGTCCTGGAGGCCATTGCGGTACGAGTTGAAGTCGCAGCCATCCTTGTCGCAGACGCCATCGTAGCGTTCGTTCTTGGCGTTGTCGCCGCACTCCTTCCCCTTGCACAAATACGTGCCGTCGATGGTGCACGGGTGCATCGTGAAGGCCGTGGCCATGGAGTTCGCCTCCCCACGGGGAGAGGAGGATGCGCCTTCCTCCGCGTCCTCCTCTTCCTCCTGAGCGAGCGTCGAGCATCGCCGTGTTGCGAGCCGACCGAGGCGAACGGTGCGACGGGTGAGGAGCGAGCCGCAGAAGAGCGGAAGACGAGAAGCAGGGAGAGGGGCGGGGAAGGGGCGCAGGCGGAGTGGAGAAGGACGGCGGAGGGAGCAATGGGGGAGGGCTTGCTGCATGGCTGGCGCCTGCACTTGCTCTCTTGCTCCTCCTCCATGCCTGCCCGCCCCAGCCCAGGAGAGTTCGCCTCCCATATGTCAACCTCCGCACAGCACAGCCCGTACTTGCCGAGAGCTGCGCTCGTGTTCCACTCGAGGGTGTTGCTCTTGCCCTCCATGAACTTCACGTCGTGGGGGCACTGGGCGTCGCAGTAGCCTGTCCCGTACTTGGCGCCGGCCTTGTTGCCCGCGTGCTTCATCCCCCCATCCTCGTCCATTTCGCTGAAGTACAACGCGCCGTTCAGTCCGCAAGGAAGGGTGGAGACGTCCACGTCAAAAGTGAACTCCCTGTTCAGGAGCTTGAACAGCTTATACTTGTCCGGCTTCTCCAGGACGTACAGGCGGGACCCCACGTTCGGTCCGCGCACGAAGCCCAGCTCGACGCCGCCCGGGATCGCCGCGACACCGTAGGTGCTGTCGTAGTCGTCCAGCGTGACGCCCTCCAGCGCGCAGTTCTCGGCGCAGGACTCCGGATCGGGGCACATAGTGTCGTCCTGGGGGGAGGAGCCGATACCGCTGCCCCCTGCCCTCCCAAGGTCCCTTGCGACCTGGATCGAATCCAGGGGTAGCGACGAACGACGAGTAGGTAGCGATAAGGGTATCTTTTCCTCCCCTGACGTCCCACACGCCGTCGGTGAAGCAATTGCCCGAGGTGTAGCACTGCGCGGCGGGGCCGGTGCCCTGACGCAGGGGCAGGATCAGTCAGCAGCGAGGCGGGAAATCGGATCGGATCGGAACGTGCGTCGGATGACGCGACACCGGCACGGAGTCGGAATCGAATCAGATCGGCCGCGCCAGGGCCGCATCGGTCGGTCGGAACCGAATCGGATCGGGCTGGCCGAAGTCGGTGCAGATTGGATCGACACCATCCCTGCGTAGAGGTGGCGGTCTGCGCCCGCTGCCCAGGTGGGCGCGGTGGCGCGCGCAGGCGCGCGTCGCGCGCCGCGAAGGCCCAGCGCGCAGTCATCTTCGGGCTCTCGTGCCCAGGCACCCTGGCGAAGGGCACGCCTGGCCCAGGCCGCGAAGCGCCGTGCGCGGTTATCCTGACGCCCCTGCAAGGTGGCGTGGGCCTGAGGCCCCCGCGCCGCCCCCGCGTGGCAGGTTCGCGTCGCGATGGCGTGGGCGCCAGTTTCTGACACCGCTTGGTTCGTTCAATCCCGCAATCTCAAAGCTTTTTTTCGGCAACGCGTATCGTCCGATAGTGGCCGATTCCGGTAGACAGGCGGTACTCAACCTTGGAACGCCCGAGTTGGCGCCGCCGCCGCTTCAACACGGCGCGAACCTGCCGCACGCATACCTCGTACAAGGAGGACTACGGGCGGGGGAAGAGTGGAGGAGCGGCGGGACGGGAGGGGGGGGCGGGGGGGGACGGGGGGGGGGGAAGGACCGAGGGGAGGACGAGCGGGAATGGACGGGGGCGGAAGGGGGAGGAGGAGAGGAGGGAAATGAGGACCAGAAGGACGATGAGGAAGAGGAAGACGAGGAGGAGACTATTGGGAACGACTGTTTAAGTGCGTAGCGATGTGGATCAAATCAGGCCGCCGCAACCTCACTGTGGGTTGCTTTGCTCCCCTGGGCACGCTCAGCTCGACCGAGGACTTTGGGCCAGATCTTGGCATGTATTCTACGCAAGTACTCCCTACCCGTGGGGGCGGGATCAGCACAGGGGCCCCCGATACATCCGCAGTGCAAACAAAACCACTGCTCAAGCCCAACGTGGAACCTTATCCGATGGGAAACATGCATAAAGTCCCCCGACACATGAACTTGCTTCCCGAGGGGAAGGGCCTCATTCGAGTGCCATCTACATTTACAAGGTCGTAGCATTCACTCTGAAGTCATTGGGTTCTCGAGCTCTTGCTGGCCGAGTGGTTGCACCTAGTGCACCTATGTCCGTCGGAGTCTACGCAGTGTTCGGAAGACAATAGGGCGGACATAGCAGGGGCAGGCGGTCTGGCGGGAGCCAGAGTCCTACAACGCTTACGGGTGCTCACTCCAACCTTGACCTGCTCTCGTTCGAGCTCCAGAATCTCGAGCGCTGCTCTCAACAATCTCACTCGTGCAGAGTAAGCTTTTTGCTCGACCGTGCATACTGCTGTCGGATGTGTTGTGGCAATATGGCGGCATCTGCGGCGCCATCTGCGAGAGCGTCGGCGACGGTATTCCCGTAGGCGAGGATGCCTGGGATCTTGCCATCGATAATGTATTTCGCGGTCATGTGCGAACGAATACTTACGACTGTGATTTTGCCATCCCAGCTGTGCATGGTTGCTCGGGACCTTGCCCACAAGTCTGCGTCCTCCCCTTGGGGGGATTCAACATGTCCGTTTTGAAAACTGACAAACATTTTTCTCTGCCAGCAAAAACGCACCATCGTTCCAATCGTAGATTCAGCACAATGAGTGAGAGTGTACAGTTCTCCTCGTATAACAGTTGGTCTCCGACCTGGAATGGCTCCCCACAGGGCGCCTTCGATTTCCATCCCAGTGCGGTCCAGGTCCGGGAAAATGGCGAGGCCGATTCCTATCCTTCTGAGTGGGGTCGAGGCAGAGTCTCCTCCTCCACTCGCGCCACCAAATGCATGAGTGGGTTCACTGCCACAAAAAAAACATCATCGCGAAAATTCTTCAACGCCACACGTACCCCAACATTCATTGCTGGGTGGCGGCGGTAGTGCTGTCCAGATCTTGGGGATAAGCCCACGGGTCCAATAACATTAATGTTTGTGTTGTTGGGCTGCGTGTTCTGGTAATTATGACAGGGTCGGTCGCATCAGATAAAGGGCGCGCGTTGCGTGCGCTGAATTCCCAAGTCCGATGACAATTTGATTCAGGTGCCTACCCGCCTCCGTCGAATATGCCGTCGGTTCCGTGGTTTTTGACGCCGGCATGGGCCCTGGTTTTGGGCCACATGGCTCCGACGGTGATGGTGGGCATGAGCGCAGCGAGTCGGACGCCGTCTTTCATCCTGCTGAGGTAGCGGAGAAGGCGCCTTTCGGAGTAATTGCCGGTGCCCCCTCGCATGCCTTCACCTCCGTGGCGTCGGCCGGCCCGCTCCCATCACCTGGTCTGGATGATGTCGTCGAGGTCGGTGAGGGGCTGCGCGCGAGCATCAGCAGCTGGGAAACCAGTGAGGCGGTCAGCTAGGAGATCCCAGGTGTTGGCGCCGTCGGCCAATGCTGGAGGGCCCCCCCCACACTCGTTTGCCTGCACGGGGTCCAAGCCGTTCTCCGTGAGGCGCAGCATGGCGGCGCCCTGGGCCTCGCGTGGGAAGCGCCCGGCAGGGCCACGCCGGGCGGCCTTGAGGTCCGGTAGCGCAGCGAAACATCGCCGCTGCAGCTTGCGCCCCGCAGCATCACCGAGACGCCGTCGCATGAGGGTGGGCCGAGCGCCACATGCTCTATGGATTTCGCGCGCGTAGGCCCCCGCTGCAACCCCCCCTTGCTGGGCGAGCCCGCCGGTGATATGACGCCTGCGAGTGGCTCGGGCGAGCCGAAAGATCCTACGATATATGATGGCGCGCTTCAGCCTGCGCTGCGCGGTGGCCCCCCTGGCACGCCAGGCGCCCGTGCCCAGGCGGCTAGCCTGACATCTCGCCTGGATTGGGATACCTCGTTCCTTCACGGCGCTGTCGATGAGTCTGGCGTCGCCCATCGAGCTGCAGAGGATGGCGCTCTTGTTGGCGATGGTGGGGCCGTTGTCCGTCATGGCATTGCGCGTGTCTGTGAGGCGCCTGGCCATTTCTCTGCGAAGAGCGCGACTACTGCCGTTCATGCGCTGGGGCAGATCGTCGACCCAGACCCCGTGAGCGAGGCGCCCGCGGTCGCGGGCGACGCGCTGCAGCGCCCGAAAGGCCATTATCACAACGAGCCTGGTGCCCGAGCGGGAACCCTTGCACCGCCGATCGGTGGGGGGGCGGGCTTCGGCACAGGCGCCGCTCCGCGCGAGCGCTCTAGGCGCCGTGCATTGCAATATTTCCAAACCCAGTACTTCAGCTAGAAAGTTTAGTTTCAACGCCTGATGTCCCAGCTTGGTCCACATGATGAAGTCGTCAAACTGCGATTGACCAAGGGGCCATGTCTTTGCGTTATCTGGATGCACGCTGCAATTTCCGCTAAGGGCCCTGCCCCGCGCTTCGCGGAAGGCGGAGCTGCCTTTGGCGACTGCGTCCTAATGGGCAAACCACTCCTGATGCAATCATGGTACGTGGTCCTCTCGGCAAGTGGACCACAATCTGGCAATCTCTGGCAGAGGGTCCAAGATGCGGCCGCCGTTGTCCTTCTTGGCCCTCATGACTCCAACGGTGAGTAGGAGCTGATGGAGCCGCATCAGCGTCTTCTCAGCCGCGGCAAGGATCATGCCAAGCTCCTCCAGTGCTGCCTCGAGGCGGCGCATAAGGTCGGTGGGTCGTAGTCTGTCGGCCCCCATGGCCGTGCTCGCACGCTGCCGCCGGAGGCCTCGTCTGATGTCGAAGGCTGTAAGAGGAGGCTGCCCTCCTGGACGTGGTGGGAAATATCCTGGAAGAGGCCCGCTAGACCAACGGCGCCAAGTGGCGCCGCCGTCCATAGTGTCTTCCATCGCCCCACCTTCCTGTCAATTAAGTCCATGGGGTGCACCACTGTCCGCCCTTGGTCGAGTAGTAACTCGGCCGGGATGGGCTGTGGCTGCAGGGAACGGCGCAGCGTGCTAGCGTGCTAGTCGCGCCCTCCGTGACTGCCCAGTCGCGGGAGTGCCTGGCTGACCTCCGTACTGCACGTGGCTGAGCGCGTCGGCGCAGCGCGGCGGCCCTGCCCGCGTGCGCGACGACGTCGGCGTCATTGGCCTGGCCGGTGTTGGCGAGGACGTGGGTCCCCTGTGCCCAAGTAGTGTCGCCCTATGCCGCGGCGGCTTGGCTGGCCTCGGGTGGCGGCGCCGCTGCTAGCTTCTGGATGCCCTCGAGGAGCTGAGTCAACTGCAGATGTCCGTTGCCTCCGGCCTAGTGGCGGTAGATGCTCTACAAGATGACATGTAGTCTGGCCCGCCAGGAGCTGCCCAGGTCGCGCAGCGGTGCACGGCGAGAGCGCTGGGGCCACTCTGTGTCCCTCAATATAGTTCTGGGGGTACCTGTAGTCCGGAGGGGCACCTATAGTCCGGGGGGGGTTACTTGTAGTCTGGGGGGGGGGGGGGACCTGTAGTCCGGGGGGGACTGGACCGGGTGGGGTCCCGGGGCGGGTTATGGTGGGGGGGGGGGGGGGGGGGGGCGCACCTGTAGTGGGAGGGCGCGATGGGAGCGCTTGCAGTCCGTGGAGGGGAGGGGGGGGGGGGGGGGCACACTATGGTCATGCCTCAAAGCAGGCGTGTTTCCACGCACGCGGGCGTTTAGTACTTGCGCTCGCGGGGCCTCTCTTCCTGTCGTTCCGACAATCATTATGTGTCTGTTGTGCGCCTCTCTTTCTCTCTCTCTCTCTCTCTCTCTCTCTCTCTCTCTCTCTCTCTCTCTCTCTCTCTCTCTCTCCTCTCTCTCTCTCTCTCTCTCCTCTCTCTCTCGTATCTCTCTCTTTTCTCTCTCTCTCTCTCTCTCTCTGCTGTCTTCTGTGTCTCTCTCTCTCTCCTCTCTCTCTCTCTCTCTCTCTCTCTCTCTCTCTCTCTTTCTCTCTCTCTCTCTCTCCTCTCTCTCTCTCTCTCTCTCTCTCTCTCTCTCTCTCTCTCTCTCTCTCTCTCTCTCTCTCTCTCTCTCTCTCTCTCTTCGTTCGTCTGTTCCCCTGCTTAGTTTTCTTTTTCTTGATAGATGTATCGATCCGTTCCTCGTTATCTTCTCGTTTCCGCGCCCGCTCGCCCGTCGAGAGTGCTCGGCCCCGACCGCTGGCCCAACGATGGCGAATTTCTTAGCGCGCCCAAGTGAAAATGCGCGGGCGCATCTTGGCGGGCCGCTTTGGCTTCCAGAGACTGCGTGGCGAATGCGGGGGGGCTTGTAGTCCGGGGGCTAGGGGGGGACCTGTAGTCCGGGGGGCGGCACCTATAGTCTGGGGGGGGGGGCTTGCAGTCCGGGGAGGGGGGGGGGGGGGGGGGGGGGGGGGGCAGGCACTGTAGTCCGGGGGGGGCGCCTGTAATCCCGGGGGGGGGGGGGGGGGGGGGGGGCTGTAGTCGGGGGGGGGGGGCGCCTGTAGTCCGGGGGGTACCTGTAGTCCGGGCCCCCAAAACTATTGAAGGACACAGAGTACCTGGCGGTGACAATGCTGCATTCTGGACCGTCGGCCCTGGTGGCTCCACTGCGTGACTGCCAATGGTGCGCGCATGCTGCGGTCTTCACTGCAGCGACCCAGGAACCGCGGAGCTGGCCGAGTTGCAGGGCAGCGCAAGGCTCGAGCTTACAAAACTACGGAGGAGGCGGCAGCAGCGGCAGGCCGGGTGGAGCGAGAAGGCAGAACGCCCAGTGGGAACCCCGCTGACTCCAAAACTCAACTCGTGTAAATCGTCTGCTTTGCCAGGCGTCTTCCCTGACAGGCTGACGACCTGGTTGGGGGGGGGGGGGGCTGATGGAGGCATGGTCAAGGCTCGGCTGATTCAACTCGTGTAAATCGTTTCCATTGCCAGGCTCCTTCCCCTGACAGACTGACGAGCTGGCTGGGGAGATACCGATGGAGGCATGAGTCTGAAGGCTTTTTAGGGGCACCGCTGGCTTCTGCTGCCGCACCTTCTACGCTGGCGCTCGCCCTGTGATGGAGGACTATATCATATGCCCACGTGCCTTCTTCGCCCTGCTCGTGCGGAGCAGGGTCTGCGTCGGAATCTACGTCGGAAGGCTCGCCAGCGCTTGTGGACTGAGCATCGAACTGGTCGCCTCGATCTTCGGCCCACAAATCGGCAACTAGGGTATCGCGAAGAAGCCCTCTCCGCACGGCCCCGTTCGATGGCTCTCGCGGCTCTTTAGGCCTTGGCCAAACTAGGTTTGGAGGTTTGGAACCTGGGATCGTGGCCTCGGCGGGAGGGGCGACGCTTGGTTGCCGCCAAGGGAGTTCCAGAACGCGGGTTGGGAGCTGCCCCCCGGGCCCGACAAACTGAATTCGCAGCGCAATGCCAGACCCCCACGGGAACTCGTGGACGGGCGCGATCCCCCCGACGCACAGGCGCGGTCCGAAACCAAAAACCCCGAAGCCTGGGGGGCACGACGCGGGGGGGGGGGGGGGCAGTCTCCAGTGACGACGGCCCAAGGGAGCTGGAGGGATCTCAGGAGGCTGCCTGCGCGCCGAGATCGAATTGGGCTCGGGCCTGCAAGGCTTGCGCTGGAAAGCACATCTGAAAGAAATACAACAAGGGAGGACCCTTGAAGTGGAGGGCTACAGGGAGGAAGCCGTCTACAGCAGCGAAGGGCCGAGCTTGCAGGGCGCGTGACTGAATCCCCTCATGCAGTACGTGCGCCTGCATATGGCGATTGGGTAGAAGCCATTATCTTCCTTCGTTGGCGTGACCTGCGAACTCTGATTCGACGGAATCGGTCTACCCTCCAGGCTGGCCATGACGAGGGTCTGGCGGAGTTGGCGACGAGCTTCTTCTTGCGCGTGCGCAACCATGATCGCCAGGTCCCGATGTCAACAGCACCGACGTGTGTCTCCACGACCCCGAGATGTTCGTCGCTCTAGGTGCTGTGGTACCCCCAGCTCTTGTCACCGAAGCAGGTGGTGCTGCTGTAGACGAAGCCTGGCTCTGTAGGAGTAGAGAGTGGACATGTAGTGGCATCCGCCGTGCTGCGATCACTTGGGGTCGCCTCGTCGCTGTCGCCCGCAACGGTGTGCTCGTCGGCGCCCAGTCAATGTGAACTGCTGCGCTGGGTTGCCTTGTCACCTCTCCTGGTGGGCTCCTTGCCAGATTGGGAGCCTGGGCCGCTGGCCATGGCCTCCTGCTCTGCGAACTTGGCCTCGGACAGCTGCTTGGCCTCCGCCTGCAGCGCCTCCTGCCAACGCAGGGTCTCAGCGGACACAGCTGCTGGGTCCGCGGGCGGGCCGCCACCGCTGGCGGAGCTGGCGGACCCTGCGGTGGAGGTGTTGGCGTCACCACGCATGTCGGCTGCCTGTGGCGGCGGGGCGGTCTGGTCGCCCTGGCCTTTCCGCATATTCTGGTACCTGGTCTCCTGGGCGGCTCGCACACTAAGGGCCCTGTCGAAGTTCAGCTGCCCCTGCGGCCCCTTGATGGCGAACTGCTGCTTGAGCTCCTCGAAACCAGCCTTGACTGCGTCCAGTTCGGTCGGCCCCTCCTGGTCAAAATTGGGCTCGTCGATTTGCTGGGAAAGGTTGGGGTCCCAAATGGCCTGGATCGGCGGCGCGTCCTCAGACGCGCGGGCGTCGTTAGGCTGCGCGGTGCCCGCCCCGCCCTCAGCCGTGGCAAGAGACTGGGCCGCCCTGCGCTTGGCGCTTTCGGTCTTGGCGGCCTCGAGGGCGGCGGCGGCCTCCTTGGCCTCGGTGATCTGGACGGATTTCCGGAGCATGGCCACGTTGCTGACGACCAGATTGTGATGGTTGACGGCGGCCCTCCACGCGCTGTCAGCTTGGCGCATGGCATCGACGACGCTGGTGATGTTGACCCCGGGGCCGGTGATGCTGAGCCGGGCGATCTGCGCCTTGAGGATGGCCTTCATGTCGGGGTCGACGGCGGCAGCGAAGGCTTGGCGCAAGTGGGTGGCCAAGTCGGTGCCGCTGTTGCCGCTGGTGCCTGCATCTCTTGCAAGGGGCTGTGGTTCTCCGTCGTGGATCTCTACTCCATTCTCCTCGAATGTGACACTGGGAAAACGTGAGCGGCCTCGATGTAAACGCATGGGCCTGGTGCAGCGCGGGCAGACTGGCTTCACAGCATCCAGTCGATCACTGTACTCGCACGCATTACAACCCTTGCCTCGCCTTCGCAATGTGGCTCCACGACGTGATGCACTGTTCCCCCTGGGGCGAATCATGGTCCCAGCTTTTGTCATCCGAAAAACCTGAAAGTGCGATGAAACTGTCAGGTGCACGGACGTCCCTCAAGCACCTCGTGGCGGCATTGGGACAGCTCTGGTGCTGCACAATGCGGCCAATGCCGACGTGGCTTGACAGACGAGGCGGAGGAGGAACGTGAGGAGGAGAAGGACGGTGAGGAGGAGGACGAGGAGGAGGACGACGAGGACGACGAGGTCGAGCAGGGCGGGAGGGACGCGGCCGAAGAGAGGGGTGAGGACGAGGCGAGCCCCGATAGAGCGGGGAGGACGAAGACAACGCGAGGGACGAGGGGGGAGGCAGAGAAGAGCGAGAGTGGGAGCATTAAGAGCACAGAGAATAATTATGGGACGAGGAGGGAGACGAGAGGGAGGACAACGACGAGCATGGAAGGGACGGAAGGGAGTGGAATTGAGTGCAAGGCGGACGGGAGGGTGAGGAGGACGTGGATTAGGAAAACGAGGAGAAGGCGCAGAAGGATCACGAAGGCCGAGGAGAATGATAGTGAGATGTAGTGAGAACGGCGCGGACGACGAGGGCAAGAATGAAAAGAACGGGAAGGAGGACGAGGAGGACGACGAGGAGGACGATGAGAAGGAGGAGGAGGAGGACGATGGCGACGACGACAAGGAGGAGATGGACGGGGAGGGGATGAAGAGGATAACGATTACTAAGGCAAAAAGGACGAAGAGAAGTGGGGAACCCCTTCGACCTTCCTTAAGCGCTGCTGGATCGTCCTGAAACTCCATGAATCTCTCCTCATCCTCCTGGAGGGGGGCTTTGCCTCTCCAGAACTCCTGGCAGGTCTGGCCGTGCACCCAGCGCCAGTTGGCGTCCAAGGTCAGGGCCCTCTGCTGCGCCTCGCAGCCCCCCTTGAGGGTGCACTCCTCGATGGGGGCGTGGAGGGGGAGAACGGGAGGGAAGGTGAGATACATTCACACGGCCGGAGTGGAGGAGGATGGGGGAGGAGGATGAGCAGGATGAGGAGGAGGCGGAGGAGGAAGGGGGAGGAGGAGGGGGAGGAGAAAGAGTAGGAGAAGAAGGACGATAAGGCGGACGACGAGGAAAAGGACGAGGAGTATGAGGACGTGAAGGAGGAGGAGGAGGAGGAGGAGAAGGACGAGGAGGAGGAGGATAATGATACTGAGAAGAAGAGGAGGATGAGGAGAAGGAGGAGGAAGAGAAGGATCAGGAAGCATAGTGAGGAAGCAAGTTGATAAGGAGGATGAAAAGGAGGAGGTGTAGGAGGAGCAGAGAGAGGAGGATGAGGAGGATGAGGATAAGGAGGATGGCAGGAGGGCGCGGAGGGAGAGGAGGATGAGGAGAAGAAGGAGGCAGAGGAAGAGGATGAGGAGGAGCAGGAGGACTAGAACTATAGCCACGAGGAGGAGGAGAAGAGGAGGAGGAGGAGGAGAAGGATGAGGAGGACGAGGAGGAGGGCAAGGAAGGAGGAGGAGGAGGAGGGCGAGGAGGAAGGAGGAGGAGGAGGACGAGGAGGAGGAGGAGGAAGACGAGGAGGAGGAGAAGGAGGGGGAGGAGGAGGAGGATGGGGAGGAGGAAGGGGATTGTTTTGCTGTAGACGGCAACCGGCACGACCGCAAAAGCGTCGCGGCGGCTGGGCAGCAGGCTGGCGCAGCGGGTCAGGCGGAGGAGGAGGAGCAGGTTGAACCAACAATGCTCAAGCCGCCGAAAACCTGGTGCACCCAGATATATGTGGTGGAGGCCTGGTAGGTCCCACCCGGCTCTGCGAAGCTCACCTGGTAATCTAAAAAGTCGTCCAGGACCGACTTCCTGACCCTCTCATGCATGAAGTTCGAGGCGAGGATACGAAGCTTATTCCCGCTGGCTGGCTCAATCAAGGCGCACGTGGTCCAGCAACCGCAGCTTGGCGAGCATCTCGGAAGAGGCCTAGGACAACTCGTCAGCAGTGTAGGAGGCACCATGCGCGGAAACAGAAGAAAGAACCGTGCAAGTAACTGCCGCACTCTCCGACTTCAGCTGACACGTGCCTGAAAATGGTAGAACAGGACGCAAATGATCAACAGCATGCGACGATGAAGCTGCGGTCGAGGCGGGCACCTCCATCTACCGTTCCCCCCTTTCCTGCTTGTTCTTATCTGTATGCTTCCTATTGCGGTTCTTGGGCTTGGGCTTCCTCACGCGGGCGCCCTTGTCGCTGGAAGTGTCGAACTTCTGGACCTCTCGGGCGAGCACGCTCGAATAGTTGGCAGCGGAGGGGCAACCATCTGCCTGCCTTTCAAAGCCCACCACATCTTCACCCGTGGGTCGCTCAAGTAAGGGTCCTGGTCCAAGCGGAACACCCCGGGCGGTAGCGGAGTCGGTAGCGGCGGCTTCGGGTAGACCGTCTCCCTCCTCTCCGTCTTCTTTTTATTCCCCTTCATCCTCGGCTCATTGTAATTATTGTGCATGTTGCCGTACTTCGTCTTCTTCTTCTTCTTCTTCTTGGAAAACGTCTTGCTCTTCACGCGGAGCTTGGGCACCGTAGGCCTGCGAGGGGTCGACGAACTGCGCCCCGAACGCGGTGGCGGAGGCGGTACCAGCAAGGGCCCCTTCCACAGCGAGGGCGCCAGCGGCAGCGGGATCGTCACGACGTCCCCGCTCTCCCGCTTGAACACCACCGACTCCGTGCCTCGCTAGAAGGTCATGGGCGAAGTCATTGTTGACCACGACGACGTCCACCTCAACCTCCACGGCGAACTCAAACTCGGTGATCTCCCGCAAGAGCTCCGGACTCACCAGCTCCTGAGGTACAAATACGCGCATGCACCACGGCGCCCTTCAAAAAGCGGACGTGCAGCAAATCTGGTCCAGCCCCAGGGCGCTCAGGATCGGACCCCCGCGCGCGGCCCGGCGCGCGGCGCTGCTCGAGCCCGAACAGCGGCTTGAGGAGGAGGAGGAGAAGGAGGAGAAGGAGGAGGAAGAGGGGTCGCGGCAGGAAGATGGGGAAGGGCAGGGCGGGGAGAGGAAGAGCAGCAGCGCAGGGGGGTGGGGGGAGGGCTGGGCTGATCGGAGGTACCACGTCGTTCTCCTCCCCTGGAGGCCGAGCGCAAATCCCTCCCTCCCTCCCTCCCCTTCTCCTCCTCCTCCTAACGACCCCCTCCTCCTCCACCACCTCTTCCTCCCAATAACCGCTTCCTCCCTCCATCCCTCCTCCCGCCCGCCATACCTCCCTCTCTCCCTCTCTCCCCCTCTTCCTCTCGCTCTCGCTCTCTCTCTCTCTCTCTCTATATATATATATATATGTACACACATATGTATCTGCCCCATCTCCCTCTATTTCGCTCTCTCTCTCTCTCTCTCTCTCTTTCCCGGTCTCTAACTCACTCTCTCTCTCTCTCTCTCTCTCTCCGGGTCTCTAACTCACTCTCTCTATATCTCTATTTCTATGTCAGTGCTCTACATATATATAGAGAGAGAGAGAGAGAAAGGAATCGTTGGTGCGCCAGTCTCCGCGATCACGATGGGCGGTCCCTGCTCCTCCTTGGTCATGCCAGCCTCAGATAAGAGAGGGAAGGCCGGGTTGAGTAAAAAGAGGTGGCAGAGAAATTCGCAGATACGCAGGGTCGGGGGGAGGGAGGCGCGAAAAGGGGGATGAACGAGGGCAAAGGGATCAGGGGGTATGAAGGTGAGAAAAAGCAAGAGTGAGGATGGCAGGGCATTCGCGAAGAAGCTGGGTCGGGGGAGGGAGGCGCGAATTGGGGGACGAATGGGTGCGGATGGATCAGGGAAGAGGAAGGTGGGAGAAGGGAAGAGCGCGGAGGGGACAGAAGAGGGGACAGCATTGACGAAGAACGGAGAAAAAACGAGGGGGAGGGACAAGAATAAGAGATGAAGAAGAAATTGAGTGGAGGAGGGATGGGGGAGGAGGAGGAACAGGGAGGAGAGAGGAGGCACGAATTCAGGTGAGAGGGGGAAAGGGAGAAAAGGAGGAGGGGGACGACGAGGACAGGAGGGGAAGAAAGCGGGCGGGGACATTGGATGACGGCGGAGGGGGCTGGGAGGCGAGAGAAAAACGACGGGGGGAGGATGGCGAGGGGGGGAGGAAGGGGGTCGGGACGTATGAGGAGGGAGCGGGAAGGAGAAGAGGGACGAGAGGGATAGAGCGAGGATGGTAAAGACGATATCGACGAAGTCGCCGAGGGCGAAGTCGAGGTCGAGGAGGAGGAGGAGGAGGAGGAGGCCATCTGTGCCACGGCGACGCCAGGGAGACACAGCGCCGCCCGCGTGAGCTGCATCGTTCTATCCTGGCGGACACCGGGGCGGGGAGGCGGGAGAGGAGAGATACTGATAAGAAGCATTAGACAAAAATAACACGAATAAAAACATAATAAGAAGAAACAACAAAACGGACAGGGGGAAGAGAAGCAATCATGACTGTAGTGGATTGCTGCTGCCGTCGAAGTTAGGCGTAACCCCTGTCGATTCCAGTTGGGCACATTGGGCTTCCCCATCTTCAAAAGCGGTGCTTGAGGAGCAAGGAGGAGAAGGGAAAATTAAGGGGGGAAGTGGCAGGAGGAGGAGGAGGAGGAGGAGGGAAAGGAGGAGGGGAAGGAAGAGGTGGAGCAGGGAGCAGGAGGAGGAGGTGGAGCAGGGAGAAGGAGGAGGAGGGACAGGAGGAGCAGGAGGAGGAGGCATACTGTCGCCGAAGCCGCCGAGGAGGAGGAGGAGGAGGAGGAGGAGGAGGAGGAGGAGGAGGAGGAGGAGGAGGAGGAGGAGGAGGAGGAGGAGGCGGAGGAGGAGGAGGAGGAGGAGGAGGAGGAGGAGGAGGAGGAGGAGGAGGAGGAGGAGGAGGAGGAGGAGGAGAGGAGGAGCACGAGGAGGAGGAGAAACGACGACGACGACGACGACGGCGACGACGGCGACGACGGGGACGGCGTGTTCGAAGAGGATGTTGGCGGCGAGCGCGGGGGGGACATGATTTTCAGAAGGCTCGGGAGTCCCCCGGCCATCTGGAAAGACACAAAAGACTTCTCAGAAGTCGCGAGGGCTTCTGAGAAGTCCCGCCGCCTTCTGAGAAGGCATTCTCCTTCTCATTTATGCCCCTCGCCCTCCGCCGAGGATGGGTGAAGATGACGAGGAGACGGGGAGGAGGCGATGGGGGGAGGTGGGAGGAGGGGAGACGAGAAGGAGCAAAGGGGGAGGGGGAGGGGGAGGGGAGGGGATGGAGGCGCGGCAGCAAGAGAGGTCTCCAACTGAAAGACGAAGAGGCTTCCGATCCTTCAGGCGCTGCTGCCGCTGCGGCACCGTGCGACGGGGGCGCTACTTCAAAACGGCTATCTGGTACCACATCGGCTCTTGCTCTTTCCAGAACGCAAGTGTGCACGCGACGGCGACGGCGACGGCAGCAACAGCAGCGATGACGACGCGAAGACCTTGATTGTGGCGCCGACGGTGAGGATCGTGGGGGTGGTGGTCCCAATGGGTTCAATGGGCAACACCTACTGATCGACATGAGAGGGCGAGGGAAGAACACCCAGGAAGGAACTATGATGGTAGACATCATGGCTGATATCACAATGCATATGTCCCATATGTCCTCGGACTGAGGGTTACGAAGCCACGTAAAAATCAGACACACACACACACACGGGTATGATGAGGCTCGAACTCAGACACCAAATCCGCCGACCCTGTCGGCGTGTGTAAGGGGCTTGTCCGCTCGAGTCGTCGTCTCCGTCAGTCGTCGTTTCGTCGTTTCCTTTCCCTGCACCCTCCTCCTCAAGCCTGTCAGCGAGAGAAAGATCTAACAATGTCGTCATCGGGTCGAAAGGAAGCCCCTTCCCTTTGATCCCCTCCCAGTCGGAGAGTGGGGTCCGAAGGGGGCAGG
This sequence comes from Prorocentrum cordatum, assembly GCA_963575745.1. Classification (NCBI taxonomy): domain Eukaryota; class Dinophyceae; order Prorocentrales; family Prorocentraceae; genus Prorocentrum; species Prorocentrum cordatum. The sequence goes on from CAUYUJ010017838.1 coordinate 261,361, forward strand.
GGGGGAGGTCCCGGGGGGGGGGCGGTTTGGGGGGGTGGGAGGGGTCAGATACGCAGTCCCCCCTGGGGGTCACGGGGCCTCCGAAAGTACCAAGACAGGCCACGAGTGCCCGAAGAGACTTCCGAGACGGTCCAAGAGGGCCCCCGATCGCCAAACGATCGGTCCAAAAGGCTCTCACGCCCTCCAAACTGCCCAAGAGGCCTCCATTTGTCCCTCCCCCCTGCTCAAGACGGCCCCAGAGGCCCCAAAGATCGCCCCAAGACGACCCAAGAATCCTCCAAGAGGGCCCAAGCCCAAGAGGACCCCACGACAATCCAAAACGCCTCCAAGACAGCCCCAAAGGCCCCGAAGACGGCTCCCAGAGCGTGCCCAGATGGGAGATCCGAACGGACATTCGAGCCCTCGGCCCCGAGAGGCTCCAAGGAAGCCACAAGAGGTTCCCAAGAGGCCCACAAGAGGCATGTCCCCAGGAAGCCCGAAGAGGCCCCCAGGAGGTCTCCAAGAGGCTCCCCAAAGGCTCCCTAGAGGCCCCCGAGAGCCTTCCAAAGAGACCCTGCGAAGCATTCCTGAGGAGTCTGGCCCACGTCAGCGTCGTCGTCGTCGCCGCCGCCGCCGTTGTCGTCGTCGTCTCCCTTCAAGGTCTGCGGCACTGGCCTTAGGGCCTTCGCAATCTCGAGCTTGTCAGCCAAATGGCAAACAACATGCACCCGAATCGCTTTGCCAATGGCTGTGCGGAGAAACATGCATTGACTATCAGACGGAATATGCGATGGGTTCCAACGGACAGACAACATGTATGTCATACAGGTAAGCGGCTGGAAGTGGAGGGCAACAGGCGGGCGCAAGCAAACAACTCACCTCTCCAAAGAATATGATCCCGTCGGAAACTTGAACCGTCACCGATGTGTGCTCTGCCAGACAAACCGCAAACTAAACGGGGTGGGCGTGATATTGAGAACGGTAGCATGAATCACGATGCACAATTGGCAGAGGCATTCTTCTCAGGCTCGAACACGACTGTCTTCCCAGTGTCCTGCCAGGAGTGCGGCCGAAGAACAGACCGACATGACCTGTCCAAGTAAGGCCACGCGCCAGCTCGCAAAGCTGGCGGGTGCCGAAACAAACACGTAGAGGAGAAATGTCCAGTGCCCCGACAGCCCCCTCGACCGGGGTTTGGAACGGAAGGAAGCGATGGAGTCACACAACTGGCACAGGAATGGTGACGAGGGTGAGCGTGAAAAGCAGTGCGCATGCCGACGGACGACGGAAGATGAACGACGTGCAGTGCGCAGAACACATTGTGCACTATCTCGTGACTGACGCAGCACGCCCCATCATCCATCGGCACTTGGGCCTCCTCCCCGTACGCCGCGTCACGCCTCTCCCGCTGGCCCTCCCCCCCTCCCCGGTTCCTCCCCCGATCGCCCACCTCCCTGACCTCCCTCCCCTGCTCCCCCCCTCTCCCACTCGCCGTCCCCTTCACTCATCCTCCCTTTCCCTCGCCTTCTCCGTCTCCCCACGCCCTCCTCGCCTCTCCCCCTGGCCCTCCCGCCCCCCCGATCTCCTCCCCGCTGCCCGACGGGGCGCGGAAGAGGGGGGTGGGAGGGGGAATGGAGGCGGGGTCGAACAATCGCTGGCGCGCTAACCGCTCAGGCCTGCGGGTCACTTGCGAGGGTCTACGGAACTGTCCAACGGCGGCGTCAACTCCTGGACGGTCGCGCACCCGTCATGCCCGAACGCACCGCGACTGCCGTCTCCATCGCCCCACCACGGGTAAGGGAACCACCGCCACTTGCCGACGCTGCCGGTGGCACGCTTCCTGTTCCACCACCAGTCGAAGCTGTTCGCGTGCAGCCACTCGTGGACCTCGTCATCGTATTTCTCCAGGAAGACTGCAGGATCGCGCGCCAAGACAAAGAGCTGGCCTGCATCAAACAGCCAGCTCAGCGTCGCTGGACTTCCAACCACCGCCCACTCGTACTTGCCATTAACGATGGGGCCGAGCCTGTACACCCAATAGTCACCTTCAAAATCAGGAGGCGAAATTGTTTCGTTGCCCCGGAGGAACTTCTGAAAGCTCAGCTTCTTCTGGCCTACTGCTTCGGTAGCTTTGGCCTGGCCCCAGATCTTCGTGACGCGGCCATCAAGTCTGATTCCCTGGTTAAGTACATCAATCGTTGTCCCATCGGCGTTCAGAGAGTAGTCTGTTGAGGTGCAGAGGTCATGGGGTCCAGCGTTGCCGAACGTCAAGATCGTGCTGGAAATACTGCCGTACATCTGGTACCATCGGCCCAAGAAAGCCTCGGTCTGAAGTTCCGTCACGGTGTCGAGCTTGCTCAACTGCGACTCAGCAGTTTCGGATGTCTCCTCTCCTGTGATTTTGACCCTAGCACCTGCAGTCAGGCCAAACAGCAGCACTGGCGGAAGGAGCCGAGTCATTGCGAAGCAGGTGTTCGTCAAACAATTGGGATCCAGACTAGAGTTGGCAATTACCACTGTGCCCATATGGCTGAAGAAATGGTAGGGGGGTCGGGGAAGCGGGCGTTGCGTACCCGTGACCTCCCGAAGAGGCCGAACACCCTGGCATCTGGAATCGCGGTTGGTCATACATGTTCTCTGCGTCCGAAAAGAATGCTGGCGGCATGCAACCAACACCTGCCTACGGGTCCGTAGGAACTGCCCGATGGCCCCAGCGAAAGTCACTGGACCCAGAACCTCGACAAAAAACCAGGGCCGAGCAGTCTATCCTTGGTCAAAACTGCACTGCAAAGCCTTCTGGGCCGTCCGGAGGCGATCTCAGGGACCTCTTGGGCAGTATTGGGTTGCCGGGGACCCGAGAGATCGAGGACGCAACAATGAATCAAACAAAATGAGAAAAACTACTTATGTGTTCTTCTAGAGGCCATTGGCAGGCTCTCGAGGCGTCTTGTGGGCCTCCAGAGTGGGTATGGGGGTATGTTAGGGATCTTGGGGGGCATCTTCGGGGGAAAGTGCCTTCTCATTGGCCCCTCGTGGGGCACTATATTGGGGGGCTCGGAGGCCGTTCTCTCGTGACTGACGCAGCACGCCCCATCATCCATCGGCACTTGGGCCTCCTCCCCGTACGCCGCGTCACGCCTCTCCCGCTGGCCCTCCCCCCCTCCCCGGTTCCTCCCCCGATCGCCCACCTCCCTGACCTCCCTCCCCCGCTCCCCCCCTCTCCCACTCGCCGTCCCCTTCACTCATCCTCCCTTTCCCTCGCCTTCTCCGTCTCCCCACGCCCTCCTCGCCTCTCCCCCTGGCCCTCCCGCCCCCCCGATCTCCTCCCCGCTGCCCGACGGGGCGCGGAAGAGGGGGGTGGGAGGGGGAATGGAGGCGGGGTCGAACAATCGCTGGCGCGCTAACCGCTCAGGCCTGCGGGTCACTTGCGAGGGTCTACGGAACTGTCCAACGGCGGCGTCAACTCCTGGACGGTCGCGCACCCGTCATGCCCGAACGCACCGCGACTGCCGTCTCCATCGCCCCACCACGGGTAAGGGAACCACCGCCACTTGCCGACGCTGCCGGTGGCACGCTTCCTGTTCCACCACCAGTCGAAGCTGTTCGCGTGCAGCCACTCGTGGACCTCGTCATCGTATTTCTCCAGGAAGACTGCAGGATCGCGCGCCAAGACAAAGAGCTGGCCTGCATCAAACAGCCAGCTCAGCGTCGCTGGACTTCCAACCACCGCCCACTCGTACTTGCCATTAACGATGGGGCCGAGCCTGTACACCCAATAGTCACCTTCAAAATCAGGAGGCGAAATTGTTTCGTTGCCCCGGAGGAACTTCTGAAAGCTCAGCTTCTTCTGGCCTACTGCTTCGGTAGCTTTGGCCTGGCCCCAGATCTTCGTGACGCGGCCATCAAGTCTGATTCCCTGGTTAAGTACATCAATCGTTGTCCCATCGGCGTTCAGAGAGTAGTCTGTTGAGGTGCAGAGGTCATGGGGTCCAGCGTTGCCGAACGTCAAGATCGTGCTGGAAATACTGCCGTACATCTGGTACCATCGGCCCAAGAAAGCCTCGGTCTGAAGTTCCGTCACGGTGTCGAGCTTGCTCAACTGCGACTCAGCAGTTTCGGATGTCTCCTCTCCTGTGATTTTGACCCTAGCACCTGCAGTCAGGCCAAACAGCAGCACCGGCGGAAGGAGCCGAGTCATTGCGAAGCAGGTGTTCGTCAAACAATTGGGATCCAGACTAGAGTTGGCAATTACCACTGTGCCCATATGGCTGAAGAAATGGTAGGGGGGTCGGGGAAGCGGGCGTTGCGTACCCGTGACCTCCCGAAGAGGCCGAACACCCTGGCATCTGGAATCGCGGTTGGTCATACATGTTCTCTGCGTCCGAAAAGAATGCTGGCGGCATGCAACCAACACCTGCCTACGGGTCCGTAGGAACTGCCCGATGGCCCCAGCGAAAGTCACTGGACCCAGAACCTCGACAAAAAACCAGGGCCGAGCAGTCTATCCTTGGTCAAAACTGCACTGCAAAGCCTTCTGGGCCGTCCGGAGGCGATCTCAGGGACCTCTTGGGCAGTATTGGGTTGCCGGGGACCCGAGAGATCGAGGACGCAACAATGAATCAAACAAAATGAGAAAAACTACTTATGTGTTCTTCTAGAGGCCATTGGCAGGCTCTCGAGGCGTCTTGTGGGCCTCCAGAGTGGGTATGGGGGTATGTTAGGGATCTTGGGGGGCATCTTCGGGGGAAAGTGCCTTCTCATTGGCCCCTCGTGGGGCACTATATTGGGGGGCTCGGAGGCCGTCTCAAGAACCTCGTGGGCAGTCTTGAAAACCTACTGCGTCGTCTTGGAGCCTTCCTCAAGCCTCTTTGGCCGTCTTGGGACGACCTTGGGGGTATCTTGGGCCCTCTTGGGCCGTCTGATGTCCAACAAAGCTAGGACCCGAAAATCTGTGGCAAACCTATGAAGGTCAGTGATGTTTGCGCCTGGGGGGCTTTTTCAAGGTCCTCTTCGGGCCCTCTTGGGTCCTCTTGGGTCGTCTTGGGGGCCTGCTGGGCCGTCTTGCGGCCGTCTTTGGCCTGTCTTGGCCGCCTTGAAAATCTCTTCTGGACTTCTTCGGGCTTCTTGGGACTTGTTGGGCCGTCTTTTCGCCCCGCCTTGCCCCCTTTGAAGCCTGCCGACAGCTCTCCAGTGGACCCAAGACGCCGCAATTCGAAGTCAGTGTTCCATGGTGCCCCCAGAAGCCCATCCTCACACACATACATACATACATACATACATACATACATACATACATGCATGCATGCATGCATGCATGCATGCATGCATGCATGCATACATACATACATACATACATACATACATACACATACATACACACATACACACATACACACATACACACATACACACATACACACATACATACATACATACATACATACATACATACATGCATGCATACATACATACATACATACATACATACATACATACATACATACATACTTACATACACACATACAGTCATACATACATACATACATACATACATACATACACACATACATTACATAGATACATACATAGATACATACATGCATACATGCATACATACATACATACATACATACGTACGTACGTACGTACGTACATACGTACGTACGTACACATACATACATACATACATACATACATACATACATACATACATACATACATACATACATACATACATACATACATACATGCACACACATACATACATATATGCATACATACATAAATACACACACACATGCATACATACATACATACACACACATACATACATGCACGCATGCACGCATGCACGCATGCATGCATACATGCATGCATACATACATACATACATACATCCATCCATACATACATACATACATACATACATACATTTGCATATCTATGTATGCACATATATACAAGGCTGCATTGGCGCTTCGCGCCATGCACCTTGGTCCTTCATGCTTGACACTCAGGCGGAAAGGCAGGAATTTGATGCCTTTTCCGACGCCATTGTTTTAATGCTGTTATTCGTCATCCTGGTAGCATTTCCGCATGCTTCCTCTCCTTCTTCCTCACTGTCGCCCTACCTTGCGAATGTGTCCCCATCCTTCTTAGCTTGTTTTCGGGGGCTCCTCCTTGGAGAGCTTCTGAAGGCCTCACGAAAATATCTACGGGCTACTTGGGGCCTTCTGAAGGCCTTCAAAGTTCCTTCGGGAGCTCCCGGGGCTTCCTCGAACCACCCTGCTTCCAACGGCGGTCTCCCTGAACGACCGTGTCACGATTTGGAATGCTTCGGGGGGCCTCTTGGAGCCATCTTGGGCCGTCATGGGGCTCTCTTCGGGCCATCTTGGAGCCCTGTTGGGCCGTCTTGGGGCTTTCTTGGACTGCCTGGAAAACCTTTTGGGTAGTTTGGGGGCGATGTTCTGACCTCCTGGGCGGTCTCGGACGCCCAGCAGACCTAAGAACAGAGCATTATCCAAATTCTCCAAATCCAGAACCGTCGCCAATGTGTGCTATGTCAACCAAACCGCAAACTAAACGGGGTGGGCGTGATATTGAGAACGGTAGTGTGAATCATGATGCACAACTGGCAGAGGCATTCTTCTCAATATCGAGCACGACTGTCTTCCCAGTGTCCTGCCAGGAGTGCGGCCGAAGAACGGATCGACATGACCTGTCCAAGTAGGGCCACGCGCCAGCTCGCAAAGCTCGCAAAGCTCGCGTTACCTCGTGACTGAAGCAGCACGCCCCATAATCCATCGGCACTTGGGCCTCCTCCAAAAAGAGGAAACCCGAACATCTGAAACAACATCTGATGTTGTTTTCCTCCTCCGGGCCTCGTGAGTTCTCTGTCTTGGGGACCTTCTGGGGCTTCTTAGGGGACCTTCTTGGCTGTGACGAGGCCATCAGGAGCCCTCTTGGAGCGCTCTTGGACCGTCTTCGGGTCCTCTAAGGTCTCTCTGAGGCCGTATTGGGGGCTTCTTCGGCCGTCTTGGAGGCCATTTGGGCCGTCTCGAGGCCTCCAAGGCCGAAAACGCCGCCAACATGACCCCAAGAGGGCGTGTTAGACCTGGGCCGGCACGGGAACGGAAAGAGCGGTTCTGTAGAGCGGAAGCGTCACATGGTCTCAGGGGTTCGACGGCTGTTCACGCGCCGTCCAGGGGCCCTCCTGGGCCGTACTGTGGCGCTCTTGGGCCGTCTTGGGGGGCTTGGGCCAGCTTGGGGCGCCCACGGGGCCCTCTTGGAAGCCTCCTGTGGCCCCATTGAAGCTCTCCTGGGAGCCTCTTGGGCCTCCGTGGGGCCATCCTTGGCCCGTCTTGGAGCTGTCGTGGCCCGTCTTGAAGCTCTCTTGGGATTGTCTCAAGCCCTCTGGGGAGCCTCTGGGGACGTGTTGGGGCGACCTCGGAGGCCCCAAAGGGCGTCTTTGGCGGTTTTTGGGCCCCAAAGCGAGAACCCCCCAAACCGTCAAAAGCCTAAGGGAAATCGATTGTGTTTGCCTCTTTGGTCCCTCTTGGAGGCCCTCGTGGGGGCCTCTTGGGGCGTCTGGGGGGCTTCTGAGGCTGTCTCGGGGCCACCGTCGCCCCTCCTGGAGCGCTCTTGGGTCGTCTTGGGGCCTCTGGGGCGTCTCTTGGACCGTCTTGGATATATCTTAAGCCGTCTTGGGAGCCTCTTGGGTGTCTTGGGTGTCTCTTGGACGGTCCTGGGCCGAAAAAGCCGCCAGCATGGCCCCCGGAAGGCGTGTTAGAACAATCTGCGCGGTCCCACCCCCCCGACACCCCCCATTGGGGCTAATGCCCTGTCCAGAACTTCTCTCGCTAGCGCTCTTTCCGTCAAATGTCGCTCTGCCCCCCCAGAGACCCCCCCCTTGGGGGCTGAAGCCCCGTGCAGAACTTCTCTCGCTAGCGATCTTTCAGTCATGTTCTTCTGCTATCTGGAGAGGTGTCTGTAGTGCTTGCATGGCCGACCGCCTCCCTCGTACGGTCAACCCGTAGAATAAGAATGTGCGGTAAGGATGCAAGGGCCTTGGATGGCCATGTTGACGTGTTTCGAACGAGTCGCTAAGTTGTAGCGAAGGGGAAGGATGGAAAACTGGCCTTGGAAAATCGCTCATCCCGACTATGCGGATCGATTGTACTACGCACCGTCAGAACATCGCCCCCTTCGGCATCTGCCCTCTGGCGGTTGCTTTGGTTCCTGGAACGGCCCAAGGCAACTACCAAGCAGCCAAAACGGCAGCAACCAATATATGATCCAAAGACTGCCAAAAGGCCACTCCAGGATGTCTCCAAGACGCCCAACGAGGGCCCAAACAGCCTCAAAGATCGTCTAAAGACGGCTCAACTAGCTAACATGCCCGAAGACGGCTCAAAATCTCAAGATCTCTCCTAGATGCGCGAAGACGGCCCCGAAAGGCTCGTAATAGACGCTCCAAGAGACCTCCAGCTAGGCCCAAAGATGCGAAAGCCATTGAACAACTTACCTGAATCCCACCAGCCCTTTGGGCGTGAGTGGTTTAGGGAGCTCTCTCTGTTCTCAACCCCCTAACCCCCTATCTTCCCCTTCGGGGAGGGGTTTACCCCTCCCCCTACCCCCTCCCCTGGACCTGGAGAGGGCGGGCCGAGTGGGATCAAGGGGGTCTTTTTCGACTCCTGGGAGGGCCAAAAAACGACGACCCTCACAAGGATTCTGGCCCCGAGGGGGGGAGGCAGGTTGGCCCCTCTGCTCGTCTTTGAAGCAGAAATCATTGATTTTACGAAAAGGTTTTGGCCCCATGTTGGCCTTCTGAGGGGGCCGCGCTCATCTTCCCTCATAGCAAAATCATTGATGTTACGAAGGTGTTGGGCTCATTTTGTCCTTCTCAGGGGGCAGCTCTCCTTTGCGCTTCTGCGGAGGTCGCAAGAGGCCCCAAGATGGCCCCAAGAGGCCCCCAGGAGGCTCCCAAGAGGCCTCCAAGAGGCCCCCCAGAAGCCCCCAAGAGGCCCCCCAGAGGCCCCCCAGAGGCCCCCAAGAGGCCCCCAAGAGGCCCCACGAGGCCCCAAGAGGCCCCCAAGAGGCCCCCAAGAGGCCCCCAAGAGGCCCCACGAGGCCCCAAGAGGCCCCCAAGAGGCCCCCAAGAGGCCCCCAAGAGGCCCCCAAGAGGCCCCACGAGGCTCCAAGAGGCCCCCAAGAGGCCCCACGAGGAGCCCGAACGACTCACATCAGGACGAGGGGCCCGAACGACTCACACCACGAAGAGCCCGAACGACTCACACCACAAGGAGGGGCCCGAACGACTCACACCAGGACGAGGCGCCCGAACGACTCACACCACGAGGAGCCCGAAGGACTCACACCACGACGCGGGCCCCGAACGACTCACACCACGAGGAGCCCGAACGAGTCACACCAGGAGGAGGGGCCCGAACGACTCACACCAGGATGAGGGGCCCGAACAACTCACACCACGAGAAGCCCGAACGACTCACACCAGGACGAAGAGCCCGAACGACTCACACCACGAAGAGCCCGAACGACTCACACCAGGAAGAAGGGCCCGAACGACTCACACCAGGACGAGAAACCCCAAACGACTCAAATCACGAGGAGCGCTTTCTCTCCCTCCTCCTCCGCCTCGTCCTTCTCCCGCTCCCCCACAAGGAAGATGTACAAGGAGGCGGGAGGAAGGAGGAACAGGGGAGATATGCGGGGCCAAGCGGACACACGCCTGAAAAACACGACTGTCGGCATGCTTCGCGAGAGTTGCTGCTGTGAGATGGGCTGGTGGGGATACGCGAAGCGTAAAGAATTCAATGTACTTCGACCCCCGGCCTTTATCGCCTCGGGAAAGCTTCAGAGTGCCCCAAGGAGCTCCCAAGGCAGCCTGGAATTGCCCCAAGAGAGCACACAGATGGCCCCAAGACTTCCCGAGAGGCTTCTAGATGGCCGAAGAGGGCTCCAAGACAGCCCCAGGACCGAGAGAACGAGGCTGCATGTCAGACCCACGCGAACTCAGACCGCGCGCTGAACGAACCGTGGGTCTACAGTCAGTGTCCGCAACCCTGCGCTGCTGCGCTGGCACGGCGGCGGGACTTGCCGCAGGATGAGTATGCAGATGTGCGCGATCGTGTGCGATATACACTCTGGCGGCATCTCCGCCCAGGGGCTCAGAGTTCGTCGACGAAGTGGTCCGCCCACTCTACGAAGGGGTAGTAGGCCTCGCTGCCAGCAAGCTGCTTCCGCGCGGCCCCGAGCTCCTCCGCGGTCACGTGCATGTCTTTGTCCTTGTCGGCGAGCTCGAACAACGACTTCATGGCCTCCTCGGTGTGGAGCCTGCCGGACTCGAACGCCTTCAGCTCCTGCAGGTCCAGCTTGCCGCTGTGGTCAGCGTCCATCTTTCGGAACTCCTCCTGAACGCGGCCCGAGGCCAAGTACACACCACCGCCGTCTCCCTCCCCCCCTTCCCCTCACCCCGACTCGTCTCCTCTTTTCCCTGGCAGGGAGGAGAGGGGAGGGAGGCACTGATGGTGCACAACATGGCCCGGTGTCCTGCTCACCATCCATGATGAGAGGCTCCTGTCCCTCCTCACTCAGGGCGTCATCCGAGGGGGCGCCGTCACGCCAGAACTCCTGCAGACTGAGCAGGCCGTCGCCGTCTCCGTCCTTCTGCCGCAGCGTCTGCTTAGCGGTGAGATCCAGAACGCCCTCGTTGATCTCTGGATAGAACATGGCGGGCAGCTCGTGGATGTCCAGCAGCCCGTCCTTGTTCGTGTCAGCTGCGCCAAACTTCGCGATCTCCACCTCCTTCATCGTGGCGGCCTCGTGCTCATCCTGCTTGACGTCTTCGCCTCCCCACGAATGCAGGTCCTCTATTGGGAGGAAGTTGCACGGGACAAGCAAGCTGCGAACAAAAATCACTTCGAATTTGCCTACAAGGCCACTAACTCGCCCCCGTGCGCCCGACCCGTGATCAAAAAAATGATCAATCAAGACACCTGGGTCAGCTTCCCGGAAATGTATCAAACCAAACCTGGACCAATATCTGATGTCAATGCTGGAGGAGTCGAGCGTGCTCAAGAAACTGGGCCAGCTTTCTGGCAAGTTGGCTACGAGACGCAGGCCCAGCTTTTTGGGAGGAGGTTGTTTAATCATATGCTGGGCTGTATGTACGTACCGTCGCCGTGCCTGAGGCACGTTGAGGAGTACCAGACTGCATGTAGGGTTGCTGTCCCTTTCGGGGAGCCCCACCCCCTTCGCCGCACACCTGCGAAGCAAAGCGCATCCCCCCATGTGTGGCTCCTCGGCGCTCTTCGCAGGAGCGGAGAATCCCCAAACACGGCCGAAGACCGCCCCAAGATAGATGCAGTCTGCACGAAGTCCAGCTGTGGACGACACCAAGACCCCCCGACAATCGGCTTCGGGGAGGCCTCAGAAAGCCCCGAGACGGTCTCACACAGCCCCGAGACGGCCCCAAGGCGGCTCTGAGACTGCCCCACGGCCCGACCAGACCGTCCCAAGACGTGTCCACACACCCTTCGGGAAAGCTCAATAGGACCATTATGCCGAAAAACATCCCTGGGACCCTCCTCGGGCCGACCGAGAGCTCCCTCCCGCCCCCTCAAAAGATACCAAGAGACCCAAGAGCGCCCCGAAACGCCCCCCAAGAGGCATCGCGACGGCCACGCAAAATGACTGGTGGCTGCTTCCCAGATAGGCTCCAAAAAGGTTGCATCAGTCTTGCGCGGGCCAGTCCTTGACGAGCTCTTGGACGCTCAGCTTTCCGTCCTTGTCGAGATCCATCTCCTCCAGAACGGCCTGCACCTCCGTCTCCAAGATCTGCCTCCGCGTGCTGTCCGAGAAAGCCAAGAGCTCCGCCATGGAAACCTTTCCGTCGCCATTCGCGTCTATCTTTTTGTGGAGGCCGTGCATCTGATCGGCGCTCAGCGACTGCTCACCGCCCTCCTGCTCGATGCCATCGATCTGATCGTCACCCTCGTGCACGTCGTCCATGTCGTGCATGTCGCCGTCGACGAGCTCGACGCTGTCGTCCACATCGTCATCAAAGTCGTGAAGCGTCTCAGCATGCGCGATTCCCCAGACGGCCGAGGCGATTGCCAGCGCCAGCACCCATGCACGCTGACCAGACATGATCGGTTCCTCCCAAGTCGCCTAATCTGGAGCTCGCCGCGAACGAAGAGGGGCCAAGAGAAGGCCGAGTTGCTTTGAGAGTCGCTAACTACAGAATAAGTGCCCGAGGGGGAGGAGGAAGAGGAGGAGGAGGAGGAGCAGGAGAAGAAAGAAAAAATTAGGAAACCAAGCAGGAGAAGGGAGACCACTCCCGTCGCTCACCAGATCTCTAATCTGCCCAAACACGGAGCTTCCCAGCGATCTTCGCCTCTCCGAAGCACCCTGGTCGCCGTACTTGTTGGTAAGGGTTCGACGGGAGGCATAAAGGGGTGGGCGCAGTCGCCTTACGGCGCGCGCTCTGCCGAACTGACTGAGCCTGCGTGGAAGCGTCGCGCACGAAGGGGTACATTCTCGTCAGACGTCACATGCACTCAGGATCGGCACTTCACGCACATACACACACACTGATCTCGAACTGCGACGCCTTGCTTTCTGTCACTGTGCGAACATAGCCTAACATTGGTGGCGTGCCTAAACCTGAAAGCTACCGGGGACCTGCCGTGTACCATATGAACCTACAGACGGGGGCCTACTAAGCCTAGAAAGAGGATGCACTGCATGGACGGAATCAGCACTTTCCGGAATGATTCCAGCGACCTGGGGGGGCCAGCCCTAGTGGTGTGCCAACTTGATTGCAATAATTATCGAAGTCGGCTCCAGTTTGGTCTCTAGGGGGAGGAAAGAGGCGCTCAGAGGTCGTCGACGAAGTGGTCCGCCCATTCCGCGAAGGGGTAGTGGGCCTCGCTGCCAGCGATCTGCTCCCGCGCAGCCCCGAGCTCCTCCGCGGTCACGTGCATGTCTTTGTCCTTGTCGGCGAGCTCGAACAACGACTTCATGGCCTCCTCGGTGTGGAGCCTGCCGGACTCGAACGCCTTCAGCTCCTGCAGGTCCAGCTTGCCGCTGTGGTCAGCGTCCATCTTTCGGAACTCCTCCTGAACGCGGCCCGAGGCTATACACCACCACCGCAGTCTCCCTCCCCCCCCTGCCCCTCCCCCCAACTCCTCTCCTCGTCTTCCCAGGCAGGGAGAAGAGGGCAATCAGGCACTCATGGTGCAGATCGTGGTCCCAGGATCCTGCTCATCATCGGTGACGATCAATTCCTCCCCCTCCTGGTCCAGCGCGTCATCCGAGGGGGCGCCGCGCCAGAATTCCTGCAGACTGAGAAGGCCGTCGCCGTTCCCGTCTTTCTCCCGCAGAGTCTGTCTGGCGGTGAGGTCCAGGACGCCCTCGCCAACGCCCAGGATATATCCAGATCCACCGATCGGGAGGCGTCCCGCCGAGGATCTCGCGGAGCAAAATACTTTTCATCAGCCTCACATGCATAGATGGATACTATATATACATATATATGTATATATATACATGCATACACACGACCATGTATACACAAGTTGTATCACAACCACGTGCGCGCTTCGCGCGCTTAGGTTTTAGCAAAAGCAGATTGTATGTAAGTGTTCGGCGCTGGAGAACATGTAATGCCACATGGATCATGCCCCTCAAGGAAGTCGACCGTTAAGCAGGGACCAACCGTCCCGCCATTCCTATAGGCCGACCGCGATATGTTCTTAGAACCCGAGAATGTTCTGAGAACAATACAAGGATCTCATGATATTAGAACATAGGCCCGATGTGTCAAAACAAGACAGTCTCGGCCAACAATGTTCTAAGAACATTTCGTGCAGACCACAAAAGGTTATTAGAACACTCTTTGGTGGACCTATAAGCGTGCCAGGACGCTTCGCCACTGCCTGATACCGTCGGCACCAGATACAGGCTTTGCCTAGCGTCCCCCCGCCCATGCCGGCACACCACTCAAAGGCATCGCGCCACACAGGGATCTCGACCTATGTACGTCCCCAGAGACAAGGTTCGCACAGTGGCACCGTCCCGCAGCAATGGTCGGCGCGCTGGGGGCGTTTGGATGCTCTCTTGGTCTCTTGAGGGCCCTTTTTGGTGCCCTCATGGCCCCCTAGCAGGCCCTTTTGGCCGGTCGAGGCCTGTTTGGCCCCCCATGCCACGCGGTGTCACAGGTCCGCCCTCCCCCCCGAGGGCCTGTTCAGGTAGATGTGTACAACATGTGTTTATGTATATGTGTATGTGCATGTATATGTATATATACATACATGTATATATATACATATACAAATGTGTGCATGCATACGTATATGCAGATACATGTGTATGAAGGTGTGTATACACACATGCATGCATGCATACATGGAGATGTACACACCTACCCACATATGTACATGCATACATACATACGTACGCACATACACTCATACATACATACATGCATACATGCATGCATACATACATTCATGCATACAGGCGTACACGCATACATTCATGCATACAAATATACATGTATGCATACATACATGCATAAACACCTACAGAAATGCTTACCCACATACGCCGATACGCATGTATGCATACATACATGCGAACATTGATATGTATATATCTATACATGTATGCATATATGCATACATGCATGTTCAACCATTCGCGCATACATGTGCAGACATACACAGACCTATACAGAATAGCTGGATGCGCACAGTTCCGCCCTAAGGGGACAGGAACGTAACCATCAACACTCCGAGAGACCCTCGGGGGGGCTCATCTAAATCGGTGGACACATGGATGAATGCCGGGTCTGGACCTCGTGAGTCTCTGGGTAGAAAATGGCGGGCAGCTCGTGGATGTCCAGGAGCCCGTCCTTGCTCGTGTCAGCGGCACCAAACTTCGCGATCTCCAACTCCTTCATCGCGGCGGCCTCGTGCTCGTCCTCCCTGACGTCTTCGCCTCCCCACGAATCCAGATCCTTCCAGGGTGGACGCCGGATGAGGGCAGCGAACCCGAGGGGACAAACGGGCTGCGGAAAACATGCACTTCGAATGGTCCCGCAATGTCGCTAACCTGATACCGCGTGCGCGAAGGGAGCTACGTATCCGTCGCCGTGTCCACGGCGAAGCGTGCAGGGTGATTGCCAACTCCCTGGGGCGCCCTCCCTCGCCGCACACCTGTGCAGAAAAGCCACGTCTGGCCCCTTGGCGCTCTTCGCAGACGCAAGACACCCCAAGGAAGGCCCAAGACCGCCTCAGCACAGCTGCAAGAGGCTCCCCCAGCCCAGCCCGGGAAGACCCAGGAGACGCCCCAGAGGATGGTTTCGCAAAGGCCCCAGCGAATCCCAAGACGGCCCATGGAGCACCAAGGAGGGCCCCAAGCTGGCCCCAGGGAAGCACAAAAAAAAGACCCGGCCAGGCGGCCACCAGATGGCTCTTAGTGAGTATATCCGGGAAAGATCGGAAGAACCACCTCCAACGAGGCTCTCCTCCAGAAGCATCCGATGAGCCCCCGAAGAAATCCCAATGAGCCTCCAAGACGCCCCCCACGAGGCAACGCGACAACCATGCAACATGTTCGGCCACGCCACGCCACGGCATCGTAGCGCTGCATTTCACGACGGCCTCTCGGTGTTCCTACCGAGCACCTGTTCGGGAGAGCCCGGCCAGACCAACCTGCGCTGCGCGGGCACGTTGTGGGTGGGCTTGCCGCAAGCAGCTGAACATGTCGACCACATCCGATCAAGTTGCCCCATTCCCCGTCCCCCCCATTTCCGCCGAGGGCCAGTCCTTGACGAGCTCCTGGACGCTCAGCTTCCCATCCCCGTCGAGGTCCATCTCCGCCAGGACGGCCTGCACCTCCCTCTCCAAGATCTGCCTCCGCGTGCTGTCCGAGAAGGCCAGGAGCTCCGCCATGGAAACCTTTCCGTCGCCGTTCGCGTCCATCTTCTTGTGGAGGCCGAGCATCTGCTCGGCGCTCAGCGACTGGTGCTCGCCGCCCTCCTGCTCGATGCCCTCGATCTGCTCGGCATCGAGCGCTCCGTGCTCGATGCCATCGATCTGCTCGAGGCCCTCGTGCGCGTCGTCCAAGTCGTGCGCGCCGTCGGCGACGAGCTCGACGCTGTCACCCACGCCGTCGTCGGAGCCGTGGAGAGTCTCGGCCTGCGCGATGCCCCAGAAGGTCGAGGCGAAGGCCAGCGCCAGCACCCATGCAGACTGACCAGGCATGGTCGTTTCCTCCTAAGCCGCCAGATCCGGGGCTCACCGCGAATGAGGAGGGGCCTCGAGCAGGCCGAGTTGCTTTGAGAGAAGCTGGATGGCTACAGAGGAAGTGCCGTGCGCACGACGCACAGAACGCATGCAAACCCACATTATGGCCAATGGGCATCATCATGGTACGCCTCAGAAGCCGAGAAAAATTTCACGATATACGCGATGCAATGTGACAAGCCGCGAACAGTCGTCGAATGTTAAGACCGAGACCACCCTCTGCTCCAGAGGGTGCCTACGGCATTTTCGTGTCGCGACGACGTAGGCGTTGGTTCCTGGCACCGCCTGGATCGTGCAACCTTGAATGATCGCGGTTTCGATGTCGACGGATTCCTGGCCATTGGCGGCGTCCAATCCCGAACGCCTGTGCTGATTCCACAGGGGTCGCGGCCAAAGAATCCAGACCACGAGGCTGTGGATAGCCCGCCCCCGACAAGAGGCTTCTGACCTCCTTGGAAGGCGGGGGAACCTTCAGGAAGCCCAACGCCGGAAGCCCAACGCCTCATTGCGTCAAGGGCCGCCCCCTTCGCGCCACCGGCTTCGCCAGGCAATGCCAATGAGAATCGCCACTACGGGGCCGCCAACTCCAAGAGGAAACGGGCCCCCACACAGACCCACCCAGAGCGCCCCGAGACCCTCACACACGCGGAGAAACGCCCCATACCCGATCCTCGCTCCTCGACGCTTGGCAGGGGGGAACCTTTGGTGCGCAGCTTCTGGGGGCCACGAGGGGGTCAGATCCTGGCGCGCAGGCCACTGCTGCGGAGACCCCCGCGGACCCGCACCAAAGAGCCCGTCTGGCGAAGGGCTAGGCTACCCCTGCGTGCTGCCGAAACCCTCCCTCCTCCCCGATCTTCGATTCCTGCGAAGAGGAAATGGGCCCCCCCTTGCGGCGACCCCCATCGGCATCACCCGATGAGCTCCGCCCGCCGACGGAGAAAACGTCCGCCCGCGCGGCGCCGCCCGGGCCCCGCGCCCCGCCGGCTCCCCGCGGGCCCTCACGCAGGCGCTTCTCTCCGCCGGAAGCGAGGGGTCGGGGCACCCTCCCCCTTTCAGGCAGCTGATGGCACGGCCCCCATCCAGCACGTCCTTTTCCGCCTCCTCCCCCTCCTCCTCCTCCTCCTCCTCCTCCTCCTCCTCATCATCATCATCCTCCTCGTCCTACCCCTCCTCCTCCTCCTGCTCCTCCTCCTACCCCTCCTCCTCCTCCTCCTCCTCATGCTCCTCCTCCTCATCCTCCTCCTCCTCCTTCTCCTCCTCCTCCTCCTCTTCCCACTCCCCCTCCTCACTACCAGGCAACCCAAAGCCAACCCGCTGACCCAATCTTCGGGTTGGGGGGGCACGGGTTCCGCATGTGTTTTTTTCAATGTTCCCCGACGCCCCCCCCCCCTCTGGGAATGGAGGGCAAATGGAGGCCTTCGGATTGGACTGAAGTGTGTTGAAGGATGGTGACCTGCTCCTCTCCTGATCCCTGGTGAGGCGGGGGGGGAGGGCTCGCACTTCGCCCTCCGCGCCGACTGACCACCTCCACGAAAAACAGAACAAGGCAGGCTAGCTCCAGCAAGCCCCCGCGACGGCGCCCGGCGCCGGCGCAGCCGGCAAGATAGAACCTAGCGGACGTTCCTATTCACAGCGGTGTGGGGCACGCCCCGTTCGGTTCGGGCCAAGAGCGGATCGCGGACTGGCAGACTCTGCGCCGCACGGGAGGACAAAAAAGAGGGCGGCCGCGGGGCAGCAGAAAGATGATATGCGCCCGGGCCGAGCAAACTTGACGCGCGGCGCTGGCGCTCGAAGCTCTACCAGGGAGTCGTGCGAAGGAGGCTGCGCCTGTCCAAAATCAGGAATCACATTCCTGGTAGAATGAACTCAGGAGGGAACCAACTAGGGGTGCCCTTCCAGAGCATTGGAAACCAGTTCTGAGCAAAGCACTGCAATGTGAAACGTTGCTCGGCGCTGGTCGTTGCTGTTGGCGTTGCTTGCCATTGCCTCTTGGCGTTGCTTGGAATTGTTTGGCGTAGCCACCAGCAACGCCAACGATCCCTGAGAAACCCAAAAGAAACTCGAGCAACGCAGGGGCAGAGACACTCCCAGGACCCCCGAAGATCCCCGGGCAAAACCGAGGGCCGCCTCTGACGAAGGGCCCCGCACCCACCGGCTTCTCGCACGAGCAAATTAAAATCTCTGAGGCACGGCCTATGTGGGAAACAAAGAGCGACATGACCCAACATATTGCGAAGGTCCGCATGGACCTCGGGAAGTGCAAAGCCAAGCCGCCTTGTTTTCTTCGATGAACGGTGATGCTCTTTTCCTAGAACTGGCTGGATCACCGCACGACAACGGAGGCAGCTCAAGAGGGACAAGAAGCAGGCGGGGTCTGAGGATCGCGCCGAATCGCGGATGCACTGGCGACCCAGCTCGATCAGGAATCCATCCCGGCGTCTCCGACGCACCGCTGATGCATCGGCGATTTGGAGAGATCCTCCGACCCCGCACACCTTGGCCCCATTGCCAGACCTCTAACTTCACATTTTTTCGCGACGTCGGCCCCTGGAGCTCTCGGCCACATGCCTGGGGGCGGATTCTCCACCCCAGGTACTTTGGGCTTCCTCGTGCGTCAGGGACCCATTGCGCCCCTTGGGAACGACCCGTTCCCCTGAGCGGCCCGCGCCCGCTTCCTCCTCCTCTCGGCGATCGCTTCGTCGTCTTCTCACCCCTCTTGCATGGTGGCACAATTCGCTTAGCGGCAGCCCCGTTTCGCTCCCTCGCCAGCGCAGTGATTCTGCCTAGCCGCCGACGAAAACAATTCGTGTGCCAGGAGAGGGCCCAGTGACGCCCGCGACGGCAAAAAGGCAGGCCGTGGCGACTTGCGCTGGCGACGCTGGCCACGAGGCGGCCAGGGGGTCTGCTCTGGATTGATGCCCGCAAAACTTGCGAGGATATGAAGAGGGGGGGAAATTGATATTCGAAAGAGCGTGTTCTACCGCTGCTGGCGGAAAACCGGGGGGGGTCACTACCGGTTCGACCCCCCCCCCCTTCCGGAAAACCGGGGGGGGGGGGCACTACCAGTTCGAACCCCTCCCCCCCCCCCAGTCCATCATGAAAAGGGGAGGGGGGGATCACTACCGGTTCGAACCCCCCCCCTCGAAAACCGAGGCGAAAACCGTGGGGGGGGGTCACTACCGGCTCGAACCCCCGCCCCCTCGAAAACCGAAGGGATTGCGGACAGTGGTGGTGGGGACGGTGGTGGTGAGGACAGTGGTGAGGGGACAGCGGGACAGTGGTGGGGACAGTGGGACAGTGGTGGGGACGGTGTGGTGGTGGGGACAGTGGTGGTGGTGGTGGTGGTGGCTTGGGTAAGCAATCTGGTGAGGCCGCGGGCACTGCCTCTTTAGCGGCACCTCCCACTCAGGGATGGCTGGGGGACAGCTCGCCACCTGTCGCGGGGGTCTAGTACCGCAACGCCACGGCGCCACTTGGTCCGAGAGACTCCCAGGGGTACCTCCCCTGGGGCACCCTCCCCGCCCCACCTCAACCACAGGAAGGCCCAGCAATACCAGCCCCCAAATACCTGGGAGCGGGATATCCCAGAACAGGAGGGCGCTACAGCTGGGGTCCCGACCCAGGAGGAGGGGAACAGGGGGATCCATCCAGGGCAGCCCTGGTGGCCACCCGTGCCGGGCGGAACCTGTGCCGCAGAGTGGGGATGGACAGCGCGAGAGCTCCCGCTCACCTCCGCTGGGGCCTCGCCCGTCCTAGCACATCACGGATGCCACCGCAGGGCGCAGCTGCGAGGCGATGAGAGATGACTGGAAGAGCCCTTCCCGAGTGGGTGCCCCCCGCCACCACCCCGGCTCGGCATCGGGACGCGGCCCGGCCTGCGGGGAGAGACAGGGGGGGAGAAAGAGCCCCCTCGCCCACCCCGAACTCCACCGGCCCCCAGAGGGGGCCCCAAGCCAGGGAACGAGGCGAGGCCACCGCAACAAAACAGAAAGCCCCAGGAACCCCAGAGGAGCACACCCCGAAAGCCACAGGCCCCCAGGGGGGCCCTCGCCAGGAAACGAGGCGAGGCCACCGAGACAGAATCCAGAGCCCCGGGAACCCCAGAGGGCGGAGGAGGAGGAGGAGGGGAGGGACCACTTGGGGATTGAGGTGCGCAAGACCCCAAGGAGGAGGAGCGAGGAGCGAGGAGCGAGGAGCGAGGAGGAGAAGCGAGAAGCGAGGAGCGAGGAGCGAGGAGGAGCGAGGAGCGTGGAGGAGCGAGGAGCGAGGAGCGAGGAAGAGCCAGGAGGAGCGAGGCTCGTCGCCCCTCCGTCCCTCCACCCCCCCCGCCGACGCGGCCTCGCAGCCGAACGCGAGCCTCCTGAGCCGAGCGCGTGGTCCTCACGTCAGCGCCCTGGCTGCAGAAGTCCAAAGGCCCGCGCTGGAACGCATGCAGACGAGCGCGCTCCACGACTCGCAGAGTAACCACTCGCAAATGGCCTGGATCCGCCGAGGAGGGGACAGCGGGACAGTGGTGGGGACAGTGGGACACTGGTGGGGACGGTGGTGGTGGGGACAGTGGTGAGGACAATGGTGGGAACTGTGGGGACAGTGGGACAGTGCTGGGGACGGCGGTGGTGGGGACAGTGGTGTGGGGACAGTGGGAATGTGGTGGAAACATTGGGACAGTGGAGGGAACAGTGGTGGTGGGGACAGTGGTGAAGGCGGTGGCGAGGACGGCGGTGGGACAATGGGACAGAGGTACAGTGGGGACAGTGGTGGGGACATTGGTGGGAACAGTGGGACAGCGGACAGCGGAGGAGTCAGTGGGACAGTGGGGACAGTGGGGATAGTCGGGCACTGGTTGGGGCCGTGGAGAAAGTGGGGAGAGTGGAACCGTGGTGGGAATAGTGGTGGGAACAGTGGGGACAGTGCGACGGTGGTGGGGGCACTGGTGGGGACAGTAGGGACGGTGGTGGAACCAGCGGGGGCAGTGGTGGTGAGGGCTGTGGTGCTGGGAACAACAGTGGGGGATGTGGTGCGGACGGTGGTATGGACCGGGAGTCGTTTGCTGGCGGCGAGGGGTGAGAGGAGGGGTTCGAACCGGTAGTGACCCCCTTCCGGTTTTCGAAGGGGGGGGGGGGTCGAACCGGTAGTGACCCCCCCGGGTTTTCGACGGGGAGTTCAGGGAGGGGAAGGGTTTTGCCGGGGGGGAAGGGGGGGAGGGGGGGTGGGGTCCAGCAGGTGTGTGTGGGGGGATTTTCGGAGGGGGGAGGGGGGACTCCCGGGCTCCGGAGGAAGAGGGGGGGGATAATTTTCCACAATAAAACCGCGGTGGATCACGCTCTCTCTGATATTCAATGCCCGTCTGGAAAGGGCTTCCCAGAGGTGACAACAGGGAACGATGCCACCGCGCAATAGTGTCGATCCCCCTATCACCAATCCCGCGTCCTGTCATGGGCGCTGCCAACTGCCCCAAAAGACACGCACCCCGTCTGGCCTGCGGGCCGCAGCTCCTGACCCAGACCGAAAGGAAAACAGGCCCCCGACGGCCGTTCCCGGCCGCTGTCGCGGGCGGGCGCGCGCGCAGGGTTGCGACGCTGCAGCGCAGGATGGAGGAGTAAGGAAAAAACGGCAGCCAAGAGCGCGAGACGAGAAAATAATGGCGGCCATCGCCGACGCCCAGAGAGCGCGGGTCGGAGGCGGGGCCGCCTGCGTTGGAGCTGGGCCAAGCGGGCCTCAGCGGCCGTGCAAGCCAAGCCACCTTCCAGACCTCCCTGGCGACGACGCGAGCGGTGCAAGCTGCGAATCGACTCGTTAAACATGCGCGCAAAGGCTAACTGGGACTCGGCAGGCGAAAGAAGCAGGACGGGGGCAGCACAGGCAGCGGCGGGGCGGCGAAGAGCGCGGGTTTGCAGGAAATGCAACGCAAGCGGCTCTGCAAATCTGGTGTATATATACGTATAACAGGAGCGCACCAATAATTATAATGCACTGCCTTGAGAAGACTGGACATCGCACAAGGGGGCATCAGATCAGCTAGGCGATTGCCTGCAGGTAGAAAGCGGACTTCGGCGCGCTGCCTGGCGACAGGGCCGAGAAGACGCGCGCGGTCCGGCAGCGCTCCCATGGCCGAGACACTTTTCAGACCTCTGAGGAAATACTCATTTTGGGCATGTTTTCTGCACGCCCCGACCTGCGGAATATTCGGCAATGCTTGCAAACCCTGTAGATCGTGACGCGTGCGATAATGCATGGTGCGTTTAAACCACGGGCTGCGACGCAATGAGATGACGCAATCACCCGAGCCCTCAAAACCCCCAAAACAACAAATTATCATATTTCCGGCAAGGGTTTACCTTGGGGAGCGGTCATGTACCTGGCTGCTCTCGCCAGCCAATGCAAGTGGCGGGCCTGCGCATGGAATTCACATGCCTTGCTGTCGCGAAACAACTCGCGCGACGTCGCATTCCTGAGGGGGCGGGGGCGTGGGATTCGCGCTGCAGCGCAAACTTAGCCAAAGCAACAATCTGGGCAACGTAGCCCAGGCAGGAAAAGGCGTGGACGTCAAATCGAAAGATCGACTTAGAGCGACCAACCTTCAAAGCTTTGCATTCTCGAGCGCGGCGCAAACCCGCGTTCGCAGGACTTCCCCATAGACGATACATCTCCATCTTTGCCCATCCACACCCCGAGATATATGACAGCCGCGCGGAGGGTCGCGCCTGGCAGCATCAGACAGCACCTGCGAAAGAGGGAGTCAAAGACGGCGATGTGCGGTCCAGGCGCGACCACCGCGCGCATCGGGAGGCCCGACACTAGACCAGCAACTCGCTCCGCAGTCTTGAAGACAGGCATGCATATGCCGAGGGCCCCCAACCGCATCTGCAGCACCGGCTTCGAAATTACCTGCAATCGCTGCTGGCTGCCCGACATTCCCTGGAAAGTGTCGACCGAAAGCGCGAAATGCGCACCCGGAATAGGACGCCCCCGTCTAACTCCATGAAGAACTTCGAGGACAGGATCCCGCGCTCCTCCCAAAATCACCTGGCCCTTGATGTTGCGATCAAGCCGATGGATGGCGACGACGGTCCGACGGTCGATCTGGAGGGCCTCCAGTATCACACAAATCACCGGGCACATCAGCGAAGGAAGCGCTGCTTATGAAGCGGAGCAGGAGAAATCCAGCTCGCTGGCGGCGCCGCTGCGCGAGCCAATGGAGCACGCGCCCTCCCACATGGCTAAGATCATCCGTCGTCTGCCGCTCGGATATACAGCCGCGCTGGATGGGGTCGCGACGCGCCTGCTCCGCGTGCGATATGGGCCTGCGGATAGCCTTGACTCAGTGCGTCGTCACTGCTGGCGAGGGCGACGGGCGGGGTGCAGGACGGGGCTCCGGGGATCATCTGAGAGTCCTCAGGGCGCGCACCTTTGGCAGGGAATACCCCCATGGAGCAATTCGCTTACTGATCCTGAGTGCCCCCGCGTCGGGCAGCAGGATGCATCTGGCGCAGCGCAGGAATGCCCCCTGGACCTGCTCTGGAGAACGCCATGAAGGGGGCCCCGCGGGGACCAGGACTAGCATCTCTGGTCTTCGCGACCATCTCGGCGAACTCGCCTTCCTCTGGGGCCCGGTTCGTCAGCTGGGGCAACTCGGGCGCGAGCGGGCGCATCTGCCCCAATTCTGGATTAACAAATTGCGCGCGCGCCCCCCGCGCTCGCCCCGCGCGCCTGTCCCCAGTGCCCACCTCACACTGGACATCCTCGAGCAGGATTGGCACTGCAAAATCCCGCTGGGTCTGCGACGGCAGAAAAAGACATGGCCCCGCCAGAGGCCCCCCCCCCCCCCCCCCCAGCAGCAGCATGCTAAGCGAGGCGGTGCAACTGCGGCTTCTTGCGAAACACGGCACGTCACTGGTCTCTAGGTCTAAGATGTGAGAAGGAAGAGACTGCCGGCCGAGATCGGCAAGGCAAGAGCAAACAGTGCGGACGCCCATGCACGCGCAGTCCTGAGGGCAAATCGAATCGCAGAGCACGGGGTAGGCAACGAACGCTCCTCTGACGAAGCCCAGCTGGTCAGCGGCGAGCGCGCGCGTCGCAGCCAGGCCCCGCGAGTTATACTCGGGAAGGGGCGGGCGGGGCACCCCGGGCGGGCGGGCGACGCTCCAGGGGCTTCGGCGAAGGACGTGGGAGGTCTCTGGGCTCCGCGAAGGCCCCCCCAGGCGCCGCTGCAAGAGGGGCAGCGTTCATCGCCAAGTTAATGAAAAACGTCGGGGGCATCGAGGTACACGGCGAGCCACGAGGGGGCCCCTGGGAGAGTTCGGGGTGCCAGACGGGCGAAGAACAAAAGCAAACAGGGGCGTGATCTGAGGGCAACAACCAATCGAAAGGGCCCTCCAGAAGGTGGGGCGCAATCGAGGAGCTCGGCGGTGCAAATGTTCGCAATTTCCCTATCCAGACGCCTGCCGAGATGATGCGCGCGCCGCGCAAATCGCAGCGGGTCGCCGATGGCTGCTCAACTTCGGCGAAGGACGGAAAGGGCCCGCGAGGCAACGTCCGCCGGGTTCCTGGAAGGGTAGCTGGTCTGTCCAGACATCAGCAGACTACCATCGCCCAGCGAGGGGACGCTCCTATCGCCGACCACCACGAACGTCGCGGATCTGGCATCTGGTGGGAGAGACCTCATAATGGAGTTTAACACTTACTTTCTGCCAGGCGACGCTCAGGCTGGGGCCCGCATGGAAATCGACAACGGCGAACGCGTCGCGCGCGCCCTCGAAAGTAAACTCGCGGACTCGACCGCGCGAGTTGATCGCCCGGTCGACCCCTTGAAACTGCCGCCGAACTTGCGGGCCACAGCGAAGACGACGCGCCCTCCGGTCGGGGTCTGAGATTGGGGGGGGGGGGGGCGCCGTGGCTTCGAGGCCTGGCGCTTCTCTACAAGTGAACGTCAAGTTGCCCTTTGAGCTCCTGGACTCCTGACTAGCGACTAGCAACAAGCCGCGGTTAGCGATGAGACGATGATGGATGCGACGCCCGGCCTGGAGGGCGGTCGGGCCCGACCACGACGCGCCGAGACGCAGGCGGCCGCCCCGAGAAACGACGAGGAACTCAGCCGACAAATCATGCGCAAGCCGGCAGAAACCGGACCGAGGGGCGGCAGAACGAGAAGAAATCCCAGTTGCGGAAGAAGACACTGTGGTCGGGGAGTCGAGCCTGGCGCGGATGCAGACCTGCACCTGCTTCTTGCGATCGCGCCGCAGCCGCCCCGCGTCCTTCGCCGCGTCGCGAAACCACTCGGCATCGGCCTGGTGATTGAAAATGAAGGCGAAGCCCTGAGAATGGCTGCAGCCCAGCATGTTGACTGCATGCTGGGCGCGGTGCGGGATCTGCCCCAATGGCGCCGTCGGCGCAGGCGTCGAGCACGCGCGCGAGTCGCGGAAGGGGGAAGCCGCCGCGCAACGCGTTCCCACAGTCGTCGCGCTGCTCGCCCTCAACGACTCGGCTCGGAGCTGGGCCAGGCGAGGACGAGGCGGCCGAAGCGCGGGGACTGCTGTTCAGCGGCGCCAGCGTCGCTCGCGGGGCCTCGACAGCCCGGCACTCGGCGTCGAGCGAACTCTCGGCCGAGGGCTCGACGACCTGGGCGACCTCAGCTGCCTGCGCCTGCGCGGGCTGCGCGAGCTTCGCATGGGCAGCTCCTGCTACCGCTCGACGCCGCCGCGCGCTGCCTGCTCGGAGTCGGCCATGGACCTCGCGCTGCCGGCGGCGTGGGCGGCCTGGGAGTCGATCTCGCGAAAGAGGGGGTTGAGCCATGCCTAGTCACTACCATCAGCGGGAGCGCTGCGCCCAGAGCGCGAGCGCGAGTCATGCCTTCTGCTAGCTGACGGGGAAGGCGCGAAGGGCTGGAGAAGACTTGCGACGCTTGCCGAATTTCTTGGCACTAGCCGACCCACGTCCGAAACCGCGCAAGCCGACTCAGGAACTGGAAATGGCAGTTTACACGGGCCCACAGGTGCAGACGCGTCGGATGTAGCTGTGCATTCTGGTGCGGCAATCTGACCAGTGGCGGGCCTGGCCGAACGCGTGCCATCTAGCCTCGGAAGGAAGGCACCTGCGGGTTTTAAAGGAAATCTCGCATCTTGAGCCAATGGCTGCAGCCAAAATGGCTCGAGCCAGAAATCCAGCGCGGGGGGGGGGGCGGGGGGGCGAAGCGGAGAAGAGGATGTTGCCGGGTGACGAGGAGAAAGAGCGACAGCAGCAAGCGGCGAAGGTCCCCGGGCAGGCGGCAGACTACTGGAGGGGCGCGGGGCGCGCTGCATCGAGTGGCGCTGCCACGGCGTTAGGCGAGAAATGTTCAATCACATGCTGCTCGATGCAAGTTTATAAAAACCAGCGCCGCGCCACTGCGCGCAGCGTGGTCGGTGGCGACGGGGCGCGCCGGAAAGGATCGAACACGCGAGCGGCAGCAGGGCCGAGCCCCCAGGCTGCGCGCGCGCACTGGAGTAGCGGGGGCTCAGGAGACCAAAGAAGACGGCGCAGAGCGGGCGGGAGAGGTCGCGCGGAAATGTCCCAGGCTGCCCGGCGCAGCCAAAGACGCCGCATCTCTGTTCGAGGACGCGCGCGCGGCGGTGGCCCAACCGCCAGCGAGGTTCGATCGATGCCCGGCGTCAACTTGGACAGACATCCCCGACAACGGTCTTCAACGAACTCCAACGAGCGGAAAGCTCGGCAGGCGAGGTCAGCAAATCCGAAAAGGCCCAAGCAGCACTGCGTTCCGGAGAGTGGCTTCGACAGAACACGCGGCATTCGCACGGCGCAGCATCGCGGCCACCTCGCGAAGCACCTTGGGACGGCGCGGCACAGCAGGGGCCCGCTGCTTCTCGCGGCGAGCGGCAGACGCGCCCTGGGCAATCGAGACCGCAGCGAAAGGCGGCGCGCGGAAGCCATAGCACAACGCCTGGTAGTGCTGCACAGTGAATGTGTGGCCCTCCCAAAACGGAGGAAACCACATACCACGAGACCATCGAGAAGGCAGGTCCCACGTCGCAGCCCCCTCCCAGGCCCCGCCCCGCAGACGGGCGCGGGCGCCGCGCCGCCAGCCGCCATGCGCGCGGGCCACCTGAATCGAGTGGGGGGTCGGTGACCCGCTACACTCGGCAAGCGAGGCAAGGTCGACCTCGCGGAACGCGCTGGGAAGAAGCTCGAAACATGTGGAATTAAAATGCTTGCGACGCACGAGGCGCCGATCCACCAGGAGGAACTGGCTAAAGTAGTTGAGGGTGGTTATGGTGGAGCTACCGCACAAGCGGACTGCAACGTCGCCCCCCTTGCACAAGCGCGAGCTGGCGCCGGCGCAACCACCATTTTTGCCCATGAAGAAGCCGGCGGCGCGCCAAGGAAGCCGAGGGGCCGAGGAAACCGCCTAGATCTTCTGCGCGCCCCTCCACCGCGCACCCCCCCCCCCGAAAAAAAAAAGAGGCGATCTCGGCGAGGAGGGGGCGGGCTTGGCCCTGGACGTCTGGGGTGGTCTTCGCCTAGAAAGTGGCGACTACGCAGTTGCAAAGATTCGGCCTCAGAGGGGCGAGGGACTTCGCAGCGAAAATCAGTTCGCGTGCGTTGCGGGGCGCGCCGAACTTGATCGAAAGCAAGCCCGCGTCGCCAGGGCAGCCTCCAACATAATCCTTCTCGGGGTCGGGCGAGCCATCCGCGTCCTCAACGAACGAGCAGAGATGGCGAAGTAGCGGGCCCATTCCGACCCGCTGGCACTGCAGCCCTGCGCCGCGCCAGATTCGAGGGCGAACATCGCAAAGCGGACGCCGTCGACCTTGAAGTAGTTCTCCGAGGGGCGCAATGCATCGCGCGGGACAAGTTCAAATAGCCCTGCGCGAGCCCAAATTATTGCCCCAGCGCGAAGAACAACCAGACCCTGCCCAGCGACGGGAACGCCGCGGCGAAGTCGAAACTGGCACATGTCGGCAGCTTCGTCGAGGCGTCGGCCGACTGGGTGGTCGTCCGTCCGCATCTCGGCATACTGGAGGACGATATGCTGGGTGAAATTGCGAATGGGCACGCAGCCCTGCTGACAAGGGCAAATTCGCTCACGAACGGCCTCCCTGACACGATAGTTGGCAGCCCAGCCCCCGCACTTGCCTTGATGTCCGTGCTTTTGAGCGACAGCGGAAGCGCGTCCTCTGGAATTCGGTCACGGGAAGGAAAAGGAGGAGGAAGATGAGGAGGAGGACCGCAGGGCCCAGGCAGCAGGCCAGGCGGCCACGAGGGCGACGGGCTCGCCTACGTGGTCGCGGGTAAATATAGGCCCCGGCCGGCGCACCCCTTCCTCCTCGGGTGCGGCTCCCCGCCGAGCGGTGGGCCGCACCTGGGGTGGGGGGTTGCGCCGGCCCCCGCTTGCAGCGCTCCGGCCGCGGGAGACCCGCGCGCGGCACAGGAGGGGGAGGAAGAGGAGGAGGAGGAAGGAGGAGGAAGGAGGAAAAGGAGGAGGAGGAAGGAGAAGGAGAAGGAGGAGGAGGAGGAGCAATGGAGCAATGCAGAGAGCGGCCAGGTGCATCACGAAGCCATCTCGGCCGCACGGCAACCGCGCCCAGCGGCGCACGCGTGCCGCCGACCGCCGAGGAAGGGCCGCTGAGGGATCACCCACGGGACAGCAACCGCGCCCACTGACGCACACGTGCTGCCCGCGGGGCCCACGGGGGCCAGCGTTCACGTCACCTTCCGCTTTTGCACCGCGACGGCGCGCAGCTGGGCGAGCGTGAGGCAGGAGAGGCCCTCGGTAGCGGACGGGTCGGAAAACCAGTCCACGAACTCGGCGAACACCGCCGCGCGCTCGTCCTGCTCTCCCACGTCGCGCATGCCCGCGGCGACAGCTCCGCGTCGTCGAGCGACGAGGTCTCGGCCTCCACGAGCATGACGTCCGCTGCTGCCTCCGCCGCGGGCGCGGGCGCGCCTGCAGCTCCAGCAACACCAACCGCCGTCGCCCGCCGCCTGGCCGCCAGGGCCTGACGGCGGCGCTTGCGCCGCGCCAGCTTCGCCTCGGAAGGCGGGCGAGCTGGCGCCGCAGCATCTTCACCATGAGCAGCCTCGGCGCGGGCGGCGGGCGGCAGCGCGGGCGGCGCGGCCAAGGCGTTCGCCACGGCCGCGCAAACTTCGCGCGCTACCGCCGCCACCGTGCGGCGAGGACTGTTGGCCTCAGCCGAGGCCCGTACCGCATCGGCAACCAGTGCCGCGCCGTCCTCTGCCGCGAGAGCCCCTCTAGGCGCAGCCATCGCGCGCGGAGAGGCGCGAGGCAGAGCCATGCGAGCGCTTGAGCCAAAATGGCTACAGAGGAGAAGGAGGAGGAGGAGGAGGAGAAGGAGAAGGAGGGGGGAGGAGGACGAAGAGGAGGGAGGAGAGGAGCGAGCCAGTGATGCCCAACCTCGACCCAGCCAGCTCCAAACCTGAGCCCCCCCCCTTTCAATATTGACCCCAGGGGTCATCCTGGGGCGCGCTCTGGCCACAGCGTCGGGGGGG
The DNA here is from genome assembly GCA_963575745.1 of Prorocentrum cordatum. Lineage (NCBI taxonomy): Eukaryota > Dinophyceae > Prorocentrales > Prorocentraceae > Prorocentrum > Prorocentrum cordatum. The sequence goes on from CAUYUJ010017838.1 coordinate 291,174, forward strand.
GGCATCCAGGCGTGGCAGCGAGGCCTGAGGGCGCCCCAGGGTGCTCCACAAAAATCGAAGTCCTGGTCCTCCTCCTCCTCCTCCTCCTCCTCCTCCTCCTTCTCATCCTGGGAGCTCTGTCCAGGGCCTCCCAAACGAGATCCGAGTAGATGGGTCCGAGCATCACGCCGCATCGGCGATACATCGGCGATGCATCGACGATGCATCGGCGACGTCGGAGATGTATCGGCGTCGTCAGCCTTGAGAATGTATGGCCCCATATCGGAGCCTCATCGCCGATGCATCGGCGACGCGGCGTGGTCCTCCGGCTCGATCTATTCAGTCACTAATCGGACCCCTTTCGAGAGGCCTGGACCAGCGGCCCCCGGAAAAGCCGACACGTCCAAACTGTCCGATGCCGGGCTCTTTTCACCCCTCGCGCGAGCGAGCCGCGATCGCGACGGCAGGATGCCGTTCCCCCAGACCTGCGACGGACTGCCTTTTGTTTCGAGACGCGGGCCCCGAAAAGCTCGACGCCTCCCCTAGGGGAAGATGTTCTGATCCAGGGTCACGGATAGTGGCCCCCAGGACATGACACCGGTCCCTGGAGGGGCCGAGACTGGGAAAAGCACTAGGATTCCCACCCCGCCGTCGTGTGATCGCCACAACGTGTACCCTGGAGGCTCTCTATCCCTTCCCTGGGAACGGCTTTTCATCCTCAGCCGTTCTCGAAAGGCCCCAGGGCCCAGCAGAGGCTCAAAAGGCCGCAAACGCCCGAAGACTCCGTTGTGCTTCTGTGTCGTCACGGCGGTAACAGAAACCAATCCTTCGGAGGTCTGTGCCACGCGTGCGTCGCCATTTGGCGAGCCCTGTCGGCGGCATGCAAGCCCCTCGAAGGCGGGGCTACCGGAATTCGCGCCCTACGTGGCCATGGCCGCCGCGGTCGGCAGATCCGTCCTCATGGCCCGTCCGCCTTCTCCATCTCCTCCTCCTCCTCCCTCCCCTCTTCCGCCTCCTTCTCCTCCTTTAACCACCTCCTGGTGCTCCTCCTCCTCCTCCTCCTCCTCCTCCTCTTCTTGGTGGTCGAGGGTCTCTTGGTTCGCCCTGGTTTGGGGTTCCTCGTCGCAGTGGTCGGACTCTGCTGTGGTCGCTGGTCGGTGGCCTGTGCGAGGGCCCTTAACAGCGAGCATCGGGTAATTCCAGCGACCGGGCCTCGAGGCGTTGCTGCGGCTGGAAGCCGTTGCAACATGCGCCCGGTGGCGATTTTCGCGGCGGCGGCGACTCACAGTGGGTATAGTTTCCGCGCAATCGCGCCCGCGGGCGAGGGATCGGACGAGCTTCTCCCGGACCAATTCTAGTATGGCGGAGGTGACGGATTTTTTCTTTACCGGTTAACGGTCGTTACCAGGGGGAGGGCTGGCTTTCGGGCGGGAGAGCAGCAACGGCGGCCGCGGCGTGCACCCGCCAGAGTGCGTCCGCGCCACCGGCGCATCAAATGCCTCTGTGAACCACAGCATGTAGTGGGGTGTCGAGGCCACCCCCCCAATACGATCGTCAGCGTTTTTGGCCCGGGTGCCGAGCGTTACCCTGGGGAGGGGAAAAAGGTCACGAGTCCCCTTCCAACCAATCGGGAAGCTGGCTCGCCTCGCTTGCACGCACGCGTGCCTGGGCTGGACTCCGTCCGCCTGCCCGGGAGTGGAAAGGGGGAGGGCCCGTCTCCTCAAGGGCCGACGGTCGAGGTGGCCGAGGCTCGAGGGGTCGGGGGCCAAGGGGGTCGAGGCATCGAGGTTCGAGAGTCGAGCTTCAAGAGTGGAGGCTCGAATGTTCCCAGCTACATGTAAGAGTAGCCATAAGCAAGAATTACTTTTTGTGCGCGACTTTCGGGGGACGCGGGGGGGGGGCTGGGGGGGAGGCCAAACCCGAATGCGGAAACGGTTGCTCGGACTCCAGTGTGCCCGCACCAAAGGTCACCCCGACGAAAGGTCACACGTACGTGTACACGAGGTCCGCATGGACCAGAAAGCAGTGGTCGCCACGGCCAGATATCCGCCTCGGCATCCTGGTCTGGAAGCACTTCGGAAGAGGAGGATCGACATGGAGGGAGGGGGAGGAGGAGGAGGAGGAGGAGGAGGAGGAGGAGGAGGAGGAGGAGGAGGAGGAGGAGGAGGAGGAGGGAGATGGGGGGCGACAGGGCTACGTGTGGAAGGGAAGCTTGGGAAGATGAAGAGGAGTAGGAGGAGGAGGAGGAGGAGGAGGAGGAGGAGGAGGAGGAGGAGGAGAGGAACGGCGGAAACCAGCCACTCTTCCCCTCCTCCTCCCCCTCCTCATCTTTACTCCTTTCCTATATCATTTCTCCATGTTCGCGTGTACACCTACGCTACCACCTAGCCAGCCGACGGGGGCCACCTCCGAGGGCGGGCCCAGCTTACTTATTTCAATCAAGACAGAGTCGACGTTCTCCTCTCGACATTGACCTAGTGACGCCGACGTTGCGACATGCGTGTCAATAGCGCGACACGGCGCACACAGCGTTCAAAAGGGCGAAATGTCCCTCTCGCCTCGGCGCCGTACTCAAAATTCCTGAGAATTGGGCTCCCGCTCGGGCGCGGCGCGCTGCTTCCGCACCCCAATTCCTCTACAACTCGTGGTGCTCGGAGGGGTCAGCCCAACGATGGGCGATGTCGACGCGCTCCGTCTCGTTGCAGGGGATGCGGTGGGCCTCCGCGGGCACGGGCCGCGCGACATCCACGCCGTCGCTATGGCCTGGCAAAAACGGTGTGACACCTCGATTGGGGGGCCGGATGTCCCGGTCCATGGGGCAATTTGGGCGGTGCTCCTGCCATCCAAAGCACGCGCACATGCGGCAATTGTTGCGCAGATTGACGCGTTCCCGCCCGGCCCCCCGCTCTTCCCGGCGTCGGCGGGCGCGCATCCCTGCGGAGAACCGCACGATCATGCCTCCATCGTCGCGCTCGCATCGCACCTTCGGACGGCACGCCAGTTGCGGATCTGGGCCCCGGCCCAACCTTGGCCGATCCAGTAGCCCATGTCCTCGCGAGACATGTAGACGCGGGGGCAGTCCCAATCGGGCGGCACCCCCGCGGGGCCACGCGAACGGCCCCGTGGGGCGCGATGCGTCACGTAGGCGTTGGAGCTGGTCATGCCCCACCCAACGCCCATGAGGTCTTCGGGCGCGATGTTCGTCGTAGGCCCGATACTCTGCCTCAGCGCGTTTCCACGCAATTCGTCCGCCCCCGTCGGCATGTTTGTTTTCTGCCGAGGGTATCTCTTCATGCGTTTCCGCAAGATTGGGCGAGCTGACGTTCTGCAGCTCGGCTGGCGTAGCAAGGGCCGTCTAGGCTTCGGAGATGCCCCCGTCGCGAGCAGTTGCGTCTCCGCCAGAATCGGAGAGCACGTCGTCGAACGCTCGAGCCATCAACCTTCGGTGGAAATGGGGGCGCGCGAGAAGGGCACTTGGAGAAAAGAGATCGAGTTCGGGCCAATCGACGCGCACCGCGGCCTCGATTGCTTCTTGGGCCGTCGAAAGAGCCGCGTTGTCTCTCCTCCCCTTGCCCTTGGAATCGCGCTGGCTCTGAGACTGTGCATCGCTCCCGCGGCGGTTACACAGCGTCCTCTCACCGTTCCGGTCCATGGGTTGAACTTCCTGCCTTTCCCCTTCCCCGTGGAATAGTGCCCGCCTCGACCCTTTGCCCGGGGTATGTTTCCGACCCGGCTTCGACAAAAAACGGCCATGAACGCGGCGAAGCCATTTCCGTGTAAGCGTCGGTTGCGACGACCGCCTTTTTCCACGACACTTCCCCCGTCGGTGAAATGCTCTCCGCAATGCCCTACGCACTCGCCGCGCGAGCTTCCTACTGAGCCGTCTCCAACGGCGTTTTGCGTGCTGGTAGCCTACGAATGCAGATTCAGCGGTTTCCGCTTCACCGAGGACTGGGGGCAGATCCAACATGTCTATCCGTTCGTTCCCGTCGGATGACCGCGCGTCTGCGTCCGCCCCAGAGTCGACGGGCGAATCTGCATTGGAAGATTGGCCCCGTAGGACAGTCTGGCTCTCAGGAGCCGCGTGCGATTGGGGATTGGAAGGCTGTCCCCAGCCCTGTTGCGTCGATGGCATCGGGTAACCTCTGCCAGTCTCTGGACCCCGAGGGGCCGTCGATGCTAGCGCATTGGCCTCATCTGGGTCGTTTGGGTCGTCGGCCCATGCGTTGTCGGGCGCGGCCGCGTCTCCACCGGCGTTTGCCCTGCATGCGTTCGCGTTTCCGCGCCCTGTGCCTCCCAGCAACGTGTTTTTCCGATGCTGCCTGGAGCGCGTTCAGCCAGATGCCCAAATCTACGCATGCGGTCCAAGAGTTCGCCATATCGTTGCTGGGTCCGTCGCATCTGACCGCCGAGAAGCTGAAGCATGCGCGCAGCCCTGCCAGGGCCGAACCTTAGGGCACGAAAGAGCACCGTTATGAGGAGCTGAAAGTTCGGAATGGCAGAGCCGACTGAGTCAGCCTCAAGAAAGACCATTTCGAACCTGGCGAAGATCGAATCCGTTACCTCGCCTCGCTCGGGCCTGACGCCTATGAGCGCCACCCCCGAGGTGAGCTGTCGCCCGTCCTCAAGACTATAGAATTTGGCGCTAAAGAAAAGCAGTCTGTACGTAACGGTGTCCGTGTGGACACCTTGTATCGTCACGCCGTACTTGATGATTGGGGAGGGATTCGCATCGCAATGTCGCATGCCCCCCCCTACCTGGCCGCGCTGCAAGCACGCGGCTTGATGTTGTGGGGTCATGCGGGTGTTCGTGACGTTCAACCACGCATGTACTTCACGAGTGAACTCAAGGAACGATACGTTCCCTTAGGGGTCCCAGCATGGGCCCCGTGTTGTATGATCGCCTCCGTCATTGTGGTTGCCACGCTGCATGCGTCCTATAGCACATCCAATGGCCAGCCAAATAATGCTGAAAGTAACGTACTCTAAGAGTGACTCCATGGGGGACCTGCGTTATTGTTGGTCGTTTTCGGAACGTCCATCGCCGGATTGGTTGTGGAAGCGTGTCGCCAAGTTGATTCAAGAATATGGGGTTCGCGCTTCCGCGTAATGGAAACTGGTACCTTAACTTGTGTTCAAGCTCGTCGTAGGTTGGTGTAACGTGGCGTAAAGCCGGGGCGGGGCGTATACGCTTCTCGGAATGGTCAGGCGGATGTCGCCCATAGTGGACACAGCGTGTCCGCTAAGGGCGTTTCCTCCTGCTTGCGAATACTCACGCTCTGACGTCGCAGTGGTGTTGGCGGCATACCAAGCCGTGCCGTGGATAAGTATTGCGATCGACAGGGCTGACCACAACTTAGTGGGGCCAGCCCCGCTACCAAGTAAAAAGCAGGATGAGGATCATGTGGTAATAGGTTGCAGGGAAGATGGGAGATGGTGTCCCATCCAAAAGACTGATCGGGGCTTTTCTTTTAGGTACGATCGTATATTGTTGCGTCCGCAATCAATATACGCAAACAGGGTGCCGGCGTTTTGAGCCAGACGCCGACGGCACGCCTGCTACGCTCGCTATACACATGTCCGTATGACCCCCTAGTTCAGAGTACGTGCGAAGGAGAAGGCCTTCTCAGAAGGCAGCGAGACTTCTCAAAGGCCCTAGGCCTTCTGAGAGGTTGTTTGTGCCTGAAAACCTCTCTCAAGGCCGGGAAACTTCCGAGCCTTCTGAGAGGGCCTTTTACTTTTGACCTCCACCCTCGCTCGCCGCCGAGTGTTTGCAGCCCTCCTGGAAAACCAGAGACCCTTCCCCCTCGTCCTGCTCCCAGTCCCGTGCCGCCCCCCAGGTGGGAGGCTCCGCGCAAGCACGCAGAGTTATGCCGCGGCAGCACGCATACGGCCGAACCTGGGCCAGAAAAACCTCCTTCCATAACACGAGACCCTCCGCAGGCCAAACTGACGAACATTCGCGGGTACCCTCCCCCAGGATGCATAAGTACATACATCCAACAAGAACGAAGAATATCAGGGTGCCCTCCCCGAGCCGACCTCGATCTTATGCCTCGGTCCGACCGTATCTGATGTACGAAACAAATGTTTCATTCTCTGTCGTGAACAAAACTCTCTCCCAGCTGCGATCGGCAAGTCATGGCGCACAAATCGAACTTACAGTCGAAACCCGATTTTGCCAGCGAGCACTTGTTGGTAGTGAACACATGCACGCTCCCTGGCGCGCGCCCGCACGCGCATGCAGAGCAAAAAACAGACCAGATTGATCATCCACTGATCACCCATGTATAACGCCCAATTTCACCGCTGTGGAAGCTGGAGTGGGCAGCATACTTAAGGAGGAGCTAAACTTCTCGACCGCAGAAGTGGCAGTGCATACCTATGGCCTAAAACTTTTAAATAGCGTGTCGCACCGGCGGCCCTGGCGACATGCTATGATGCCTTGCAACCGGATGGCGTGTCGCTCCGCTCCGCGGGGCGGGAGGCGCGGCAAAACTTGGAACGTTGACGCTGGGCGGCCGTATCCGTGTGCAGAATCACGATGGAGGTCGCGGCGGAGGCCCAACGCAAATCTCCCTTCCACTCGCGGGAGGCCCTCGGAAGGCAGCCAACACTGCGGACAGCATAAAAAGCATCTCCATAAATTCACCCACGTTTCACTCTGCGCTCCCGTCGGCATCAGCAGAGGGCGCATCACGCGGCGCTGGGGGCGCTCACGGCGGATCCCTCCGAGGCCAGCTTCGCGAGCTGCTCGTTCTCGTGCGCCTGAACCCCGCGGTACTCCTCACCGGGGACGCCGCGTGTCCGTCGGATCGCCAGGGGGGCAGACGAAACGACCTCATAAGAAGCGACCGCCTGCAAACGAATGTTTCCGTAAGCGTACCTAATAGGGAAGAAATCGAAGTG
>CAUYUJ010017838.1:298161-356984 GCA_963575745.1 Prorocentrum cordatum
CCATCCCTGGGGGGCTGCGATCTGTGCAACTGTCGCCACTTTCGAGGCCTGCTGGGGGGCCCAGCACAGTGGGTACCCACCGCAGGTTCAAATTAGACCTCGCCATCCCTGGGGGGCTGCGATCTGTGAAACTGTCGCCACTTTCGGAGCCTTCTGAGGGGCCCAACACAGTGAGTACCCACCGCAGACTCAAATTAGACCTCGCCATCCCTGGGGGGCTGCGATCTGTGAAATTGTCGCCACTTTCGAGGCCTGCTGGGGGGCCCAGCACAGTGGGTACTCACCGCAGATTCAAACTAGACCTCGCCATCCCTGGGGGGGCTGCGATATTTGAAGCTGTCGCCACTTTCGAGGCCTGCTGGGGGGGGGGCCAGCACAGGGGGTACTTACCGCAAACTCACATTAGACCTCGCAATCCATGGGGGGCTGCGATCTGTGAAACTGTCGCCACTTTCGAGGGCTGCTGGGGGGCCCAGCACACTGGGCACTCACCGCAGACTCAGATTAGACCTCGCCAGCCCTGGGGGGGCTGCGATCTGTGAAACTGTCGTCACTGTCGAAGGCTGCTGAGGGGCACAGCACAGAAGGTATTCACCGCAGACTCAGATTAGACCTCGCCATCCCTGGGGGGCTGCGATCTATGAAACTGTCGTTACTTTCGGGGGCTGCTGAGTGGCCCAGCACAGTGGGTACTCACCGCAGACTCAGATTAGACCTCACAATCCCTGGGGGGGCGGCGATCTGTCAAACTGTCGCCACTTTCGACGGCTGCTGAGGGGCCCAGCACAGTGGGCTTCCCGCACGTCTTTCTCCTGCTCTGCGTTCCCGACTCCCCATGTCCTCTTCGAGCCTGTAGTTGTCGCCCCTGGTTCTTGTACGGTTCTCCTGCGCATCATTCCACAGGCGCGTGTCCCAAGTAGCTTACATATCAAACAACGGATCCTGCAATTTGATTGCCCATGCAAGGTTCGGCCAACTCTCCGTTTCCCATGATACAAATGGGTTGGGTACGTCACAGGGTAATTTCTGGCATGCCCCCCTTACCCACCATTGCCGAAGGTGGGGCAGGGCCGTGGCTGCTTAAGCGGAACTTTGCTGTTTGGGAGCAGAGTGGGTGATCCCTCGGCCCTTCCAGCAGCAACAGTAGAAAGGGGGAGAAGAAGGAGAAGGAGGAGGAGGTGGAGGAGGGGGGAGGAGGAAGGAGGAGGGAAGAGGAGGGAGGAGGAGGGAGGAGGAGAAGGTGCCCACCGAGCGAGAGCCCAGTAAAAGGGGTAGGAGGAGGAGGAGGAGGAGGAGAGGAGGAGGAGAGAGGGTGGAGGAGGAGGGAGGGCGGAGGATGGAGGAGGAAAAGGGGGAGGAGAAGGAGGAGGAGGAGGGAGTAGAGAGGAGAGGAGGAGGAAAGAGGGAGAGGAGGAGGGGAGGAGGAGGAGGAGGGAGGAAGGTGCCCCCCCGAGCGAAAGCAAGGGCGCTCGGGCAGGCCGCGCTCTGCCGTTCTCCTCCAGCTCGGGGTCGGTCACGAGGCAAGAGTCCAGCAGCGCGCGAACGGCCGCCTCCCGGGGGTTCCGAGGCGGGCCCTGCTCCCACCAGCCTGCTCCCGCCTCCTGGCTCCTCGAACTGCGCGCCCCTTTCCGAATTGTCTTGCTAATGTTCCTCCTCCTCCTCCTCCTCCCTCCTCCTCCTCTCTCTCCTCCTCCTCCTCCTCCTCCGCTCCTCCTCCTCCCTCCTCCCACTGAGCTGAGCGGGGTAGAGAGGGATCTGCGCCATGGTAAGGGATGGGAGGGAGGGGTAGGATGTCAATATGATCGAGCGCACCTACTTTCTCCTCCCCTTCCCCCTCCCCCTCCTCCTCCTACTCCTCCTCCTCTCTTCTCCTCCTCCTCCTACTACATCCTCCTCCTCCCTCTCCTCCCTCCTCCTCCTCCTCCTCCTCCTCCCCTCCTCCACCTCCTCCACAAGTGCTCAATATGTATACTACTCTCCATCTTCCCCTGATGACGGCCTGGGAGTCTCCGACCCCCCCGCGTACTGTTTTTTTACACACAGGTTTCCCCGGAGTTGGGTTTTCGCCCTGCATTTGTTTCAAAATGCTGCTCTCGCTGAGGCGCCGGCCTCATTTTCGGGCCCCGCTCGTTCCGAATCGTGCTCCCGCTGCAGCGCTGGCCTCATTTCCGTGCTTCCGCTCGTTCCGAATCGTGCTCCCGCTGCAGCGCTGGCCTCATTTCCGCGCTTCCGCTCGTTTCGACTCCTGCTCCCGCTGCAGCGCTGGCGTCATTTCCCGTGCCATGCCACGGCATGCACTGCAATGCTAGGTTGATGCTACGCTTTGCGGTGCTCTTCTACGCCATGCCATGCCGTGCTCTACAATGCATCGCGTACCCATCGTTGCCCTGCTCGACATCCGACAGAGCGGGTAGACAGGGGATCTGCGCCATGGTAAGGGATGGGAGGGAGGGGTAGGATGTCAGATATGACGCGAGCGCACCTAGCTTGTCCTCCTCCCCCTCCCTCCCCCTCCCCCTCCCTCCTCCTCCTCCTCCTCCTCCTCCTCCTCCTCCTCCTCCTCCTCCTCCCCCGTAGCCATTTTGGCTCAAGATGCCTAGTTCCACAGTGGAACAAGTGGATACCGCTAGTCCGCGGCCAGTGCCAGGGCTCTTGAGCCCGACAGCTTTGTTCAACTCTCCGTGTGCCTCCTGCAGCCCGCAGGTGAGCTTCCTCTGTTCCTCAGTTCGTCCATGGCGCCCCCGCAGCAGCGCAGCGCCTATGTCAAGTGCTACTCCTGCTCGTACGCCTGGAACTACAAGACCAACCAGACGTGCTACTGGTGCAGCAAAGCCTTGGCGCCGTGGACAGATTCCCCGCCTCCAGTTCAAGGCGCCTGGGCGGCCCGCGCCAAGGCCGCAGCCCAGGCCGACTCCAGCTGCACCCAGCAGCCCAGCCCCGAGACTGGATGGGAACCGTGGTCATCATGGCCCAAGTCCCGCCGCCGCCGAGGCAACGGCAATGGCAAGAACCAAGAGGACGACTGGTGGGCCAACAAGAACGACACCCCCAAGCTGCGCTCCGCAGAGGAGATCCTTGCGGAGCTCCAGGCGACCGCCCCCCACATCGACAAGGCAGCCATCGACGGTATCAAGTCGCAGATCCCGCCGCCCCAGCCGCAGAAGCCAGCCGACCTCAACGACATCTACAGCCGCGCCCAGGCCACGGAGCGCCGCTGCAAGAACAACCTGGAGAGGCTGCTCGAGAGCGAGCAAAAGGCGCTCAGCTGGTACACCGAGCGCAAGGCGGCGTCGGAGGAGGCCGCCTACAAGTTGGCAGGAGCCCAGGCCGAGGCTCAAGCCGCTCTCGATGCACTCCAAGTCGCTCGCAAGGGCGGCACTGCTACTCCCACGGCCTCGCAGCAGAACCCGACGTTCAACCTCACCAGCCTCCTCGAGGACGGTGACATCTCCATCGAAGCGGGCTCGGCTTTCGATCTCCAAGGCCTTGACATCGACGACAGCGATCGCCAGGCATGGGAATCCCTTCAGCAGCGCTTCGCCACGGAGCTCAAGGCCAAGGTCACCGAGCTCTTCGGCAACACCGCCAGCCGCATCAGCCAGCTCCGCACAGAGGCCAGCACCATGCGCACGCGCTTCGCCGCCAAGCGACAGCGGTCCGACGAGGACGGTGACGCCCGTGAGGGAGGTGGATCACCGCCCGCCGCCTCGGCGGCAGCAGGCGAACCCCCAGCGGCAGCCGCAGCGGACGTTGATGGCTCTGCGGCCTCATCGACAGCGGCGCCAGGCGATGAGCCTCCCGCACCTGCTCCTTGCGCTGCTTCTGACGGCAGCTTCGTTGCACAGCCTGTACCAGCGATCAACAAGGACCCCGACCTCGAAGACAAGGCACAGAAGATGCTCAGCCAGATGCGCAAGCCCACCGCGACCGCCGCGGCTGGAGCGCAGCAGCCTCTTTAGCCGACTACTACCCGACCCTGGACGGAATGGTGAGACGGGACGTATACCGTCAGAGACCAAGTACTACGACAACCCACCGATCATCAACACAATGGACGCAGTCCTCGACCCGCTCGACGAGCTGGCCGAGTTGGACGCCCACATCGATTTCGCAGCCACAGCTCAGTACGCTACCGCCCCGCCCGAGACGCTGTCCTCGGTTGGGGGCGATGAGGCGGCACAGCCCGTCGACACAGTGACATGGGACCCAGGGCAGCCGCAGCGTGCTGCGCGAGCCGACCCTGATGCCGCTCCGCCCGAGACGCTGTCCTCGGTAGGGAGCGATGAGACGGCCCAAGCTGTCGCCAAGCATTTGGTTCAGGACCCAGGGGGGGCGTTGCCAACGGCACACCCTGATGCCGCCCCGCCCAAGACGCAGTCCTTGGTAGGGGGCGATGAGATCGCGAAAGCTATCGACTCGACCTCTGTGAAAGGCCCATGGAAGCCCAGCAGCCCGAGACCCGACCCCACACCCGTCTACCAGGGCGAAGGCCCTACGAGCCCCACGCCGTCAGATCACTCCCTGTTCTTCTCCAACATTACTCAGTGGGGGCCACAGTCGGAGAAATGGCTGGCAGGACCAGGCAAACAATATCAGATGGTGGCATTGGTTGAAACACACATCTCTCACGGTAAGGCCCCTCTCACCTACGACAAGCTAGCAGCGGATGGTTGGAGGATATCATCGACTACTGCCACGCCGACCAGCAGATCCGACGGAGGCAACACGGGTGGCGAGATTATCCTCTCCAGGTACCATGTCCAGGCCACAACCTTCAACCACCTCCGCGACCTGGCCATCTCCCAGCGCAGGCCCGACCCGTTCCGAGGCTTCACGCCCATGGTGTGGCACAGACGCTCTGGCAACCTGGTTGTTATTGCAGCGTATCTGGAACCCCGCAGGCAGATCGAGGGTGCAGTGCACGATAAGCTACTCTCGCTGGGGGCCTTCGTCACTATGCTCACTGACCCGTGGATCATCCTCGCCGATTGGAATATGACTCCTGAGCAGCTCGCGGCGACAGAGTGGCCCGCCAAATGGAATGCCACCATCGTGCGAGCGCCTGGATCTGCCACGTGCGACAAGGGCCAGGGACTCACGCTCGACTTCGCATTGGTCAAGACTGGCATCGAGCACACCATCTCCATTCGCCAGTGCCCCACCGTCCCCTGGGCCACCCACGTGGGCCTCGAAGTTCGAGCAGGCAGTGCAGACCCCTGGTGGTATCAGACGATCCATACCCCCAGGGCTTTCCCCACAGTGGACAGACCCAGGATCCCACCCGACCCCAACAACAAGTCCGCCATCAAGAGACGTAAAACAGCAGAAGCTCGAGCAGCACGCCTACGCGAGCTACCTCCCGAACTCCAACAAGCAGCAGCACAACTCCAGCCACAAGACGAGCCCGCAGCACAGGAGCCTATCTCTTACGCTATCCCGTCGGACCTCTGGGAGGAGCAATGGCTGCAAGCAGTACCCACACGTTGTAAGCAGCCCCACGCGCACTTCGTGTGCACCCACTGGGTGCACGAAGCCGACGACCTCAACCTCAAGTACGCCAAATGGGTCACGGCGCTCGAGAACACCATGATCAGCCACCACCAGATCGACCCCAAGGAAGCCGCTGCTTTCACAGGCCGTGGCCAAGGCTACCAATTGTCCTGGAAGAAGACGGCCGCCGCCCCAGGCCGAGTTCACGTACACGACCCTCAGTCGGAATGGTGGGCAATCACGCTCACCCTCATCAAGCGCTACGCTGCGCTTCACGACAAGCCCAAGCACACTGCGCTCATGCAGCAGCAGGCCTCCATCATCCAGCAGCGAGCGGACCACTTCAACACTCACTTTCACGACCTCCAGTTCGAGAAGGACGAGGACACCATCTTCCGCTGGTTTGCACTCGTCTGGGCCCCGCACTTGGACAACGAGGACACCGACGACTTGGTCACTATTACTGCTACTTGGGCCTCCAGAGCGCTTGCTGCCGCCCTCGCTAAGTCCAAGAGGGCTTACGGTGCTTGGCTCGCCAAGCAATGGAAACACCGCCCTGGGGTACTACACGCCCATGTCAAGCCAGCGCCCGTGCGTCACATCGAGGCCTACACGACCAATCTGACCATCGCCGACCCCACCGTTATCATGGACAGCAAGAAGCAACAATGGCAACAAGTATGGCAGGCCACCGAGACCCCCGACGACATCCTACAGGCGCTGTCAAAGGCCAAGGCAGCAGCCGCTCGCCAACCGCTCGAGCCCATCACAGCCGAGATCGTACACCGCTTTCACGGCCGCATGCCACCCAGTAAAGCACATGGAGTTGACGCCCTTGGACCTCGCGACCTCCATCGACTACCAGAACCAGCAGTCGAAGCCTATGCGGATATCCTCAACGCTGTAGAGCAAGCAGGCATTTGGCCACTACAAATCTCAGGCACTATTGCAGCCCTAGCAGCCAAGAAGTCTGGAGGCGACAGGGTTCTCGGCATGCTACCTCACATGGCCAGACTCTGGTCTCGCATCAGGTCGACTGCATCTACATCCTGGACCCAAGGCCTGGACGACTTTTGGACTACAGCCATCAAAGGCTCCTCAGCTCTCCAGGCCGCCCTACACAGGGCCTTGTTAGACGAGACAGCCTCAGCTCTTGGCATACAGTCAGCCACATTGCTATTAGACATCCAGAAGTTCTACGACAATATCAAGCTCGCCAACCTCATTCTGGTCGGCCTCAACTGCGGCTTTCCCCCCATCATTCTACTTCTGGAGGTGCAGCTATACCTGGCGCCCAGATTCTTGCGCAGTCGACAATGGGTGAGTATGCCTATCTTCGCCTCCAAAGGCATCATCGCAGGCTCCCCGCATGGCACGACCTTGGCACGACTCATAGTACTTCCTATTCTTCGACAAGCCCAAGCTCAGGCAGAGCTGGCCCAGATGTGGACCTTCGTAGACGACACTGTCCTTCGAGTCGAAGGAGTCCTACGCGCACTACAGAAGCACCTCCCCCGTGCCGCCAAGACGCTCTGCGACGGTCTAAAGGAGTTCGAGCTGCCCATCTCTGACAAGACGGTCCTCATCGGCTCCACCCCCAAGGTCCGCAAATCGCTAGCCAAGAAGTTGCGGCAGTACGACATCCCTGTCACAGCGACCGCCACGGCTGTCGACCTCGGAGTTGACGCGGCCGCGGCTACTCGACGGGTACAAGCCAAAGCCAGGAAGCGACAGAGCTCAGCCGCAGCTAGGTTTCGCAAGATACACCGACTACGGAGCACTGCACAGCAGGCTCGAATCTCGGCAGGGCTGTGGCGTACTGGCGCTCTCCCCGAAGGAGTCTTTGGTCATCAGGTACACGGCCTTGCTCGACGCGCTCTACTACGATGGCGCCGTCAGGCCGCCATCGCGGCCACGGGGGCAGCAGCGGGCCGATGCCTCACCTCCCTCCTCGGCGCCACCTTCGACGGCATGGACCCAGGAGTTTCCCTAAGGATCGAATTCGTCGAGGCTCGGCTCCAGCACTGGATACGCCACCCGAGCACGCGCGCCAGGATCATCAGAGCATGGCCAAGGATCAGGACCACTTTGCTAGCCGCAGGCCCCAAGCTGTGGCGCAGGGTCAAGGGGCCCACTGGCGCGGCCATCGCGACCCTGCTGGAGGCCAGCTGGGAGCCGACCTCAGCTACCACGTGGAGGCGCACGAAGGACGGCTACATCGAGGAGTGGAACCTCCCCCCTGCCGATGACCCTGACCTCCTCGACGCCGACATCCACACAGTATTGCAGGACCTCAGCGAGGATTTGCACAGGCTCCTCTGGACTCAGGCCGCTACGCACGACCATGGTGACACGCTGGCTGGAGGAGCGGACATGGTCACTATCCGCATCGAACAAAGGAGGCTCCTCGCAAACGGTGATTTCAGCGACTGGGCCCTCAACAACACCGTCATCAGTGGTGGACAATGGACCAGGGACCGCCTCCACAACGCGGGCTACCAGATCGACAAGAACTGTGACCGATGCAGCGCAGGAGTTCCTGAAACCCTGTTTCACCGAATGTGGCAGTGCGAGGCGAATGTGGGACCTGAGTTTGAGGCCAGTGACAAGTTACTACCGCGAGCCGTGGCGGGGGCCGATGCCGACCCTGCCCTGTGGCTCCGTGGCATCCCTTCTGTCGCTCTCACTACGCCCGCGTTCGAGCCATTGACTGGGAGGGACGGGTGGGAGTTTGTTGGTGCGGTGCGGGAGGGGTTGCCGTCGTGGGAAGGAGCTCGTAACGCTGAGGGCGAGTTGTTTCTTTTTGGCGACGGGTCTGGCGGCGCCTTTTCCGACGACGTCAGACGAAGACGTGTTGGTTCTGGCCTCGCGGCCCTCCGATGGGACCCTCCCTCGGCCTCCTGGACCCTCCACGCGGGCCTCCTCGCCCCCCTCCCAGGCCCCCGCCAGACCGTCCCAAGAGGCGAATTGCATGCGTTTTGCCTGGCACTGGAGACGTGCCAGCAGGATTTCACGTTTGTTACTGATCACCTAGCCCTGCAGCGCGGCTGGCAGAATGGCAGATGTCTCCGACCTGGCAGCCTCAGAGGCAAGAATAAGAATGGGGATCTCTGGCTGAGAATTCGGCACCTCGTGCAGGATCGATCTGGCGGCTGCTCTTCGGTCTCGGTGCTCTGGACCCCATCTCACGCCGATCCCCTCACTTTGAATGGTTTCCAAAAATTTATGGCCCTCGGCAACCAGCATGCCGATGAGCTCGCGGGAAGCGCGGCCCACAAGTCGGCCACCCTTGCCCTCCCGCCTGTCCCCAGGACCGATGAATACGACGCTATTGCAGCCATCGTCCGACAGAGGGCTCGACTGATTTTACGTTCCTTAGGCAAGAATTCAGAGCCACGAGGACTGTGGCCAGACAGGCAATCCACCCAGGAGGCAGCCCCTCGCTCTCAGTTGCAGGCCGCGATCGCGGCTTCTCAGCACAAATTCGAGCGGTGTGCCGACAAATGGAGATGCCCAGCCTGCCTCATCATCGTTGACGCTCGCCAGGTTATCCCAGCTGCCGCCACTGAGTGTGTGCCGCCTTGCCCCCTCCCCGAGTTCGCTGCGTGTGGAGAGGTGCTGTGGTCGAGGGGTCCCCGCGTGATCAGTGGCAAGTTGATCCACCCCTCCCACTTTTTGGCCACCATCCCCAAGTGGCATTGTCTTTTGTGTGAAGTGCGGCCATACGGCCACGCACCAGGTTAAAAGCCTTCTTTTGCCGTGCCCTCTCTCCCACCAAGTGGGAGAGCGCAGGGCCCTGGGACCCACTGGCAAAGGCCTCGAGAACCTCAGCAGGATCAGGCGAGGCCTCCACCCGTCCAGAGCGGGCCCCAGCAAGTCTGTGCTTGAGGCGTTGCACGTTTCGGCAGCCGAAGCCGCGATCGGTTCCTTCGCGGCGGGTGCCGCCACCGAGTAAATTGTGAGGCCAGGGGGGCCTGTCGCGGTGGGCCGTGGGATGTCGCCCCCCACGGCCCTCCGAGAAATACTGGATGGCCCCCCTGGCATCTCTGGGCTCGAACGGACTACGTCCGATTGTTCCACTCCGCTCCTCCTCCTCCTCCTCCTCCTCCTCCTCCTCCTCCTCCTCCTCCTCCTCCCTCCTCCGCCTCTTCCTCCTCCTCCTCCTCCGCCTCCTCCTTCTCCTCCTTCTCCTCCTCCTCCTCCTCCTCCTCCTCCCACATCCTCCTCCTCCCCTCTCGTCTCCTCTCCTCCTCCTGCTGCTCCTCCCTCCTCGTCCTGCTGCTGCTTGCTTCTGCTGGCTCCTCTCTCTCCCCCTCCGCCCTCCTACCGTGTGTGTGTGTCCTCCTCCTCCTCCTCCTCCTCCTCCTCCCGTCCTCCTCCCTCCTCCTCCTACTCCTCCGCCTCCTCCTCCTCCTCCTCCTTCCTCCTCCGTCCCCCCCTCCTCCTCCTCCTCCTCCTCCTCCCTCCGCCTCCTCCTCCTCCTCCTCCACAAGTACTCAATATGTTATACCGTCTCCCTCTTCACCCTGATGTTCGGCCTGGGAGTCTCCTCTCCGACCCCGCGGGACTGTTTTTTTAACACACCAGTGTTTCCCGAGTTGGGTTTTCGCCCGCATTGTTTCAAAATGCTGCTCTCGCTGTAAAAGAAAAAAAAGAAATAATAAAAAGAGCGCGGGCCTCATTTTCGGGCCCCGCTCGTTCCGAATCGTGCTCCCGCTGCAGCGCTGGCCTCATTTCCGTGCTTCCGCTCGTTCCGAATCGTGCTCCCGCTGCAACGCTGGCCTCAGTTCCGTGCTTCCGCTCGTTTCGACTCCTGCTCCCGCTGCAGCGCTGGCGTCAGTTCCCGTGCCATGCCACGGCATGCACTGCAATGCTAGGTTGATACTACGCTTTGCGGTGCTCTTTTACGCCATGCCATGCCGTGCTCTACAATGCATCGCGTACTCATCGTTGCCCTGCTCGACATCCGACTGAGCGGGTAGAGAGGGGATCTGCCCCATGGTAAGGGATGGGAGGGAGGGGTAGGATGTCAGATATGACGCGAGCACACCTAGCTTGTCCTCCTCCCCCTCCCCCTCCTCCTCCTCATCCTCCTCCTCCTCCTCCTCCTCCTCCTCCTCCTCATCCTCCTCCTCCTCCTCCTCCTCCTCCTCCCTCCCTCGCCTCCGCATCCGCCTCCCCGCCTCCGCCGCCTCCTCCTCCTCCTCTCCTCCTCCTCCCCCTCCTCCTCCTCCCCTCTCCTCCTACTCCTCCTCCTCCATCCCCTCCGCAATCCTCGTCCCTCCTCCTCCTGCCTCCTCGCTCCGTCCGCCGCCGCCGCCGCCGCCTCCTCCTCCCTCCTCCGCCTCCTCCTCCTCCTCCTCTCCTCCGCCTCCTCCGCCTCCTCCTCCGCCTCCTTCCTCCTGCATCCTCACCTCCTCCGCCTCCTCCGCCTCCTCCTCCTCCTCCTCCTTCCGGCCTCCTCCTCCTCACTCCTCCTCCTCCTCCTCCTCCTCACTCCCTCCGCCTCCTCTTCCTGTCCTCCTCTTCCTCCCCCTCTCCCTTCCTCCCTCCTCCCTCCTCCCCTCCTCCCTCCGCCCTCCGCCTCCTCCCTCCTCTCTCATATCCGCTCCTCCTCCCTCCTCCTCCTCAAACGCCTATACCCCGTCCTCCCTCCTTCCTCTCCCTCCTCCCTCCACCTCCCTCTCCCTCATCCCGTCCTCCCATCCTCCCTCCTCCCTCCTCCCTCCTCCCTCCTCCCATCCTCCCTCCTCCCTCCTGCCCCTTCCTCCCTCCTCCCTCCTCCCTCTCCCTCCTCCCGTTCCCCTCCTACCGTCCTTCCTCCCTCCGCCCCTCCTTCCCTCCTCCTCCCTTCCCCTCCTCCTCCTCCTCCTCCTCCCTCCGCCTCCTCCTCCTCCTGCCTCCTCCTCCTCCCACTCCTCCTCCGCCCCACGGCCTCCTCCTTCCTCCTCCTCACTTCTGCTCCTCCTCCTCATCCTCCTCTCCTCATCCTCCTCCTCCTCGTCCTGCTGCTCCTCCGCCCTCCTCCTCCTCCTCCTCCTACTCCTCCTCCTCCGCCTCATCCTCCTCCTCCTCATCCTCCTCCTCCTCCTGCTGCTCTTCAGCATACTCCTCATCGTGATCGTCGTATTCTCTGTGAGTGGTAGTAGTAGTCTTCATACTCTTCGTCTTCGTCATCGAAAACATCGTCATCATCATAACCACCATTCCATTACACTCCATTCCGCTGGGCCTCCCACGAGCCCACGAAACCAGCGACGATTGCGCCCTTCGCAGCCCCCGCAAGGGACCCGCGAGGTCTCGGCTGGACATGTTTACAACTCCACTCCGCTGAGCCTCCTAGGAGCCCACGTCCATGGCGATAGTTGCAAGCTTCGCAGCCCCTGCAAGGGACCCGCGAGGTCTCGGCTGGTCCGTTTACCACTCCACTCCGCCGAGCCTCCGAGGAGCCCACGACAATGACTACACTTGCGCACTTCGCAACCCCCGCAAGGGACCCCGCGAGATGTCGGCTGGGTCTGTTTACCACTCCACTCCGCTAGGCCTCCCATGAGCCAACGAAAATTGCGACAAATGCACACTTCGCAGCCACCGCAAGGGAGCCACGAGGTCTCGGCTGGTCTGTTTACCTCTCCACTCCGCTGAGCCCCCGAGCCCGCGAACATGACTACACTTACGCACTTCGCAGCCCACGCAAGGGACCCCGCGAGATGTCGGCTGGGTCTGTTTACCACTCCACTCCGCTGAGCCTCGCAGGAGCCCACGAAAATTGCGACAAGTGCACACTTCGCAGCCACCTCAAGGGAGCCACGAGGTGTCTCGGCTGGATCTGTTTACCATTCCACTCCGCTGAACCTCCCAGGAGCCCACGAAAGTGGCGACAATTGAAAGCTTTGCAGCCCCTACAAGGGACCCGCGAGGTCTCGGCTGGATATGTTTACAGCTCCACTCCGCCGAGCTTCCAAGAAGCCCACGAAAATGGCGACAAGTGCGCACTTCGCAGCCCACGCAAAGGAGCCGCGAGGTCTCGGCTGGGTCTGTTTAACACACCACTCCGCTAGGCCTCCCACGAAACTGGCGGCAGCTTCACATTTCACAGGCGGGGGCGTTGGCTCAGGGGGGAAGTCATCGACCTGGGATCGGGGATACATCCCCGATACATCGGCGATAGGCCCCGATGGCGAACCCGCATGTTTCTGCACAGGGCAGGCTGTCGGGCCCCTATCGGCGATGAAAGGGCGACACGAAATTTTGCATAGCGCGTCGCTGCGGCGGCCCCGGCGACACGCCATGCCCTCCAAGCGGGCAGCGGGTAGCGTGTCGCTCCGCTCCTCGGGGCGGGAGGCTCGGGAAAGCTTGGGACGTTGTCGCCTGGACTCGAGGACGCGGATAGCGTGTGACGCCAACGCGTGGTGGACCAGGACCGGCGAAGCGACACGCTATCCAACAAATTCCGACCGTATCCCCCCTGACGTTGCCGCTGGTGTCATCGTCCGATGGCGCGCGCGGGGGGACAGCCTCGTCCATCCGCTGCCCGATGAAGACTAGCTCCTGTGTTCCGTCGGCACGGGCGGCCACAGCGCGCCCTCTCGAGGACTCGACAAGCCCGCGAGTCGCGGGGCAAAAGCGAAAGTGAACCTCGTCTCCCCTCTCTCCTTCCCACCTCATCCTTCTCCTTCTCCTCATCATCCTCCTTCTCCTGCTGAATCCGCGACCAAGGCACTAGTCCCCCTTGAGGACCAGTGGCCACCTGGATCAGGCGTATCGGCCGGCAGTCCCGCACAGTCTACTGGCTACTGGGGGTGTGCCCATCCAGGTGATTTTTCTTAGCACCCATGTTGAGGGCGACATCCCATCTGGGTGCCGGCGACAGGGCACACTTCCCTGAAAAACAAAAACCTCGAAGAGATGAGGAAGGAGAGAGGAGGGAGCAGGACGGGACCGGAAGGCGGTGGCAGCAGACGCGCGGCCGGGGAATCTGAGCCACCTAGCCCCCCGTTAGGACCGTTAGGAGCTCGCGCGCCTGCCGGAGGCAAGGAGCGGGAATGAGCAAAGCGCGAAGGTGGGAAAGGGGGAAAGGACCGAGGGGCAGGAGAGGAATGAGAGGAGGGGATGGACTATGATGCGAATGTTTTTGACCGCAGTCGCCATAAACTTCGATGTCTGCCCCTCTCGGCCGAGGGTGGGGTCACTCCAGGGCACTCGACCCACCGGGCTACGAATGTCACGGAGTCGGTGCGCCTGTGTGACCCCAAATGTCCGTCGATTTAATCCCAATTTCTCGGGAGTCCCCGAAACGGACAACCGGGGAACCGACCCGGGAAACGGACAACCGGGGAACCGACCCGGGAAACGGACAACCGGGGAACCGACCAAGGAAACGGACAATTGGGGAACCGACATGTTCTCAGTCGTTACCATTCGTCCCCCCTGGGCTTTTCGTTTGGCGCCACGGTCCGAGGCCCAGGATCCCGGCTCGAATCAAACACCTGGGGTCCACCCTCCGCGAATCCAAACCCACCCGCGTCCACGCCTTCCGCGCCAGCCCCACTCCGCACTCCGGCTCATTCTGGGCCGATTAACCAAGCCAGACCCAGGCCTGGCGGCCCCGTCGAGGAATCTCCTCCCCTCCCCGTCGTCCTCGTCCTCGACCTCGCCGTTGTCGTCGACGTCGTCCTCGTCGCTGCCACCGACTTCGTCTCTCCTCGTCGTGGACCTCGCCGCAGACGTCCTCGCCTTGGTGGTCGTCGCCGCTGCCGCCGCGGGCGTCGCGGCGACGACGGCGGCGACGATGACGAGGCCAAGAGAAGGGGGGCCGCAAAGGCGGCGGCGGGGGCACTCCTGCCGCCGGTCGGCCCATTCCTCGCTCCAGCCCTCGCTCTGCAAGCGCTCGAAGTCCTGCCGGGGTGGCGCAGAAAAGCCAATCGCCCTCCCACCCTTCCCGTCGGATCGGCCAGGACGGGTTACCGTGATGCGGCCTCCTGGGGCCTCGTGGGGTCTCGCGGGGCCACATACAGCCGCTTGGGGCGAGGGGAGGAGCTCCCAGCACGGGGGTAAGGGTCGAATCCCCTGAAACCGCCAGGGATTCAACTCTTCAGCTTATGTTTGACCTCACTTTTTGGCGGCAGGCGATGATAAGTTCATATCGAAACCGACGTGTCTCACAAATTTGGAACCAACATGTCTTACTAATCCCAGACAAAGCGAGCTAAACAAAGCAAGTGAACAAAAAGGGTTCACAGCTTTGTACATCACATCACCGGTGCAAGCAAGCGAGATCATAGCATTGTGGGGAGGAAACTTTGAAGACCCACGGTTTCGTCTACGATTTGTTTGCCCGTGCACCGATGTCACGGAACCGTGGAATTCCAGACCAGACTTGTGCCAAGAGACGCTTTCTGACGCAGCTATGTGTTCCAGGATGTACGGGTGCACTAGTGGTCTACTTGGGCCCTCTCTGGGATCCCGAGAGTCCTGTTGGGCGGGCTCTCGCGAGCCCCGAGAGGGCTCTCGCGAGCCCCGGGAGGCCTCTCGCGAGCCCCCTGAGGGCACTAGGGAATCCGCAGAGGCCTCTCGGGAGCCCTAAGACTGCCACGGATTCTCTGTTTCACGCCTCCTGGGACCCCCTGAGGCGCCCTGAGGTCTTTGAGGTCCTCGTGTGGCCTCTGGGTCGCCCCGACCCCTCCTGGGGACTGCAAAGGCCTCCCCCGCTCCCTCCAACTCGTGCAGAATGCAACAGAAGCGGTACGGTGCACACTTGTTGCATTGAGTTCCTTTGTGATGTTCCGCATCATGCTGCATGGGTGCAATTCCTTTGCCGTTGAAGGTGTCTTGCATTGTATCTTGCTGCTCGAAGTTACAAGCGGAGTCCTTACCAGGTCAGAAGTCCTTGCTCCAATCGGCGGACTGACCCAGAACTGACTAGACAGAGATCAGAGCTCAGGACAGCCAACTATCAAGCGTTCATCATGGACCTGGGGAATGCAACGGGGCAGGATTTTTTTTGGTGGGCACGTGCAGCGGCGGCGCCGCTCCCCGACTTCGCCCGAGAGCTCGCCCTCTCCGCGCTGGCCCTCCCGGGCGCCACCTGCGCGCCCTCGAGGAGGCGGCGCTGACCACAGCCAGAGAAGAGCACACCACCCGCCCATCGCGGCCCGATGTAAGCACGGCCGTGGCCTCGCCGCCTCTCGCGGCCCTTGCCGCTCAAGCGCCCGCAGGGCGGCCCCCTGGCCGAAACCCGCAGTCTCGAGCGGCGCGCCCGCCGCCGCCCATGCCGCTCGCGCCGCGGCACGCCACTTCTGGCCGCCGCGGCGCGGGCTGGGTCTCGAGCAGTCGTCGCCCCCGGGCCGCCAGAGCCAGCCAGCCCAGCTACCTGGCGGCGCACCCGCCCCGGGAACGGGATCTCGAGGTGGCCTGCCTCTTGGACCTCGTGGACCTCTGTGCATCCTTCGCGCCCTCGTCGGGATTCCACAGGGCAGTCGCCTCGGTCGGCTCCGAATGCTCGGTGTCGCAGCTGGCCGCCTTCAGCTCCTGGTCGTCACACGCAGCGCGGTCCCGCGTCAGCGAAGGCCAGTGCCAGAGTATCAAGGTGCAGACCATCGCCACCAGCACCAGCGCCGACAAAATCAGCAAAATAATTGTCCAGCTCTGCCTTCCCCCCTCTCCCTGGAGATTGTGAAATATAACTCCTGCGACCAATTGGAAGACTGTGCTTGAGATCAGACCGACCACATCCAGGAGTGCACTTGCGGTCGCGCAATCCTCGCCGAATGTCAATGGATACATGTTGAGGGTAACATAATACGTAAGACCACCACCAAAGGAGAGCAAGAAGAGGCACACCACAATCACTATCGGCATGCTGACATTCACTGCCAAAATTCCTGGCGCCATCCCAGCATGCCAGACGGCCGCAAGAGCCATCAGCGCCCCCATCAGGCCCAGGGCCTGAAGAGACAGCTCGAAGGCGAACTTCCAGCGGCGCAGCCCCATGTTTGCATACACGGGCGCGGCCACCAAGAGGGCCGCTCCCAGCCCGGCAGGAAACGCGGCCGAGGCCATGCTGACGCCCGCGGCGTCGAGCTCGGTCGTGTCCTGCAACAACAGCGGCGCCAGCGAGTCCATTGACCCACACTGGGAGTACAGGCATACTGCCGCCAAGCTCGTGAGCGCCATGCCTGGGTCCAGCGCGATCACCGGCAGCCGGTCGAGCAGCCGGCCAGTCGGCCTCTCGGCCTGGCGCGCCCCGTTGGTGGCCCGCTCACCGTCCCTGTGCTCCCCGCTGGACGGCAAAAGCCACGCGGCGGCCAC
Organism: Prorocentrum cordatum; assembly: GCA_963575745.1. Classification (NCBI taxonomy): domain Eukaryota; class Dinophyceae; order Prorocentrales; family Prorocentraceae; genus Prorocentrum; species Prorocentrum cordatum. Next base: position 314,962 of record CAUYUJ010017838.1, read on the forward strand.
CGAGCCTGCGGCCATCGCAGCGGCGGTGAGCAGCGCGACCTGCCTCCAGGGCAGCGCCTTCAGGAGCAGGCCCAGGCCCAGCTTGGAGCCGACCGCGCCCAGGCGCGAGGCCACGCCGAGGAGGGAGAAGCAGCCCACCCAGCGCTCCTGGTCAAAGTTCTGCTCGATCAGCTTGCAGGCCGAGAGCCACCCGCCAGCGGCGCAGAGCTGCAGGACTATGTAGCCTACCAGCGGCCCCAGCCGGCTGGGGACGGCGCCAAAGGCCGCTGCACCCAGCGCCATGAGCGGCATGGACACGAGCAGAAAGCGCCTGGCCCCGAACCTGTCGATGAGCGGGCCGCCGGCGAGCTTCCCGGCCGCGTTCAGGGCCGTGCCGAACGAACCGAGCACGCCGGCGAGCGCCGCGGAGAGGCCGAGCTCCCCGTCCTCGCGCATGGCCGCCAGACAGGCCCCAGGCATGGCGAGCACGAACTGCTCGCTCATCAGAGGCAGGCAGATCATCGCGTAGGCGAGGAGCCATGCCTGTCCCTTCGCGAAATCCATGGCTCGTAGGAGGCCGCGCGCTGCCGCGGCGATCGCTTCGAGACGAAAACACGGCTTGAGCCAAAATGGCTACGGATGCAACGGGGCAGGAGTGATAGTGATCAAGAGAGAAAAAACGGCGAGGGTTCCTTCTGCTTTACCCAATGGAGACCTGCTCCTCGTACGTGTCATGGGATGCTCGGCCCTGGCGGAAAGTGGACGACGCCCAGGGCGGACTATCAGTCGCCGACCGCGCGGTCCTTCGGCCTTTGGCAACTCCTCCGCGCCACGATGTTGAAGATATACGATCTTCAACCTCCTTTCAACGGCGATTGCCGCGAGAAGACACGAGGACGGTCCCAAACTGCGGCAACTGTCGTTGTAAGATTTGCACCTTCTGGCATGCAGTCTGAGATCCCAGCAGCAGGTATTTGTCATTCACCCTCAGCTGCCGCATCAAGGATGAGTCGACGAAGTGCATCAGTTCAGTGGAGGCTAATAAAAAAAGGCCAGGTTAATCATGATCATGTTTGGTCACCCCCAGCTGGCCACTCAAAATGGCCGGGCGAACAAGTGGTACTCGGAGCCGAAGCGAAGCACCAACAACATACGGCTGGGTGCTGCGTTCAGGGACGGCGCGCGCAGTAGGCTACCGCTCCAGGCTGTCGCAAGTCTAGCCGCCGGGACCTGAGAATGGGTGGCAAGTGAGAGGGAGGCCAGGCAGAGACAACGCCCAGCATGTTTAGGTTGTTCGAGGATGCTGGCCACAGGTCCTCTTCCACGAGGCTCAGCGCTGGAAGAGGCCCGCCGCAGAGGCCTCAGCAAGCCGGCCTGCGGGTCCAGCGCAGATGCAAGAGGTCCGCGCGGAGCTTCCAAAGTCCGTGAACATGGGGTCTTTCTTGATCGAGGATCTGCACATGATGACGAGTGCGAGACAGCCACGCGAGGCAGCGCAGGCTCCAGTTCGAACAAACGAACAGCGGCGATGCCCGTGCCCGCACAACGGCGGCACCGGCGCTTGCAGACAAACATCCAGCCGCATTCTCAGCGGCGGGTGGCAGGACCAGGGTAGTACTGCTGACCGAGCTCCTCCGCTCCTCTCACCACCACCGGCCTCTCCTCCTCCACCTCCTCCCCCCTTTTTACACCATTCGGCTTCACGACCTGAAGCGTCTTACTTCACACACCCACCGCCACGTGTCTTTTGTTCCAGGGAGCGCCCTTGTTCAGGTTGAATCATATATGACTTGATGGATGTACATAACAGATCAACTGCCTTGACCACTCATCGTGGCTCCATGTCCGCAGATTATCTGGCGTCCAAGATGACTTTGGCGTTCGATTCTTTCCGCCCAGAGCAGATGAGTGCAAGTAGGCTACGAAAAAAAGATATCAGCATCCGAACTGCGAAATCCCCACAAGAGCGGGCGCCAGCGTAGCCACCACCGTCAGCTCATCGATCCAATCGTGCTCTGCGACTTCGGGGCCACTCAGATCAGTCAGCCGTCAGACTGGGCAATTCCACCGCCACCGCTCATGGCCACCGCAACTTGGACCACAGCTCCGCCGCCGCCGCCCGCGGGCGGCCACCGCCATGAACTACCGTCTTGTAAGTTCCACCCTTTTCGTGTCACGGGGAAAACAGAGTACCAACAGATTGTGCTGGTCGGGGTTATCCCATCGTGACCATGTCTACCAAAATTGGCCGCTCCGTTGACAGTGCACATGTCGAACTAACTCTCCGCGTTGAGACTCTCCACTGAGATCACCCCGACATGTTACACGGATACCTAAATTGCGCACGATTGATCATTCGAATGCTTGCTTGGATAGTTCGGGCTCTTCACACAGTCCCCAGCTAGCGTGCAATCGACAGTAACTGAAAAAAGCCACGTGTAATCCCAGGGTGGCGTCGGCGGAGCCGGGGTATGAGCTGACGTTGGAGTCGGCGTAGGCGTCAGCGTCGGCGGAGCTGGCATAGGCCGTATTGTCGGGGCCTGAATGGCCCCCATCACGTCGTAGACCCAGTCGCGCACAACATCGACTCGACTCCAGACTCCAGGGTACCTTGTCACTGCGCACCCGTAAACCCACGATGAAGATCCGTGAGGGGGGTCACTGCCAGAAGCATAGACGAGCGGCAAGCGTCGGTGGTTTCGCCGTTGCCGTTCGTGCCCTGTGCACACAACATGTCATCGGTGATCGCACAGCCGAAGTTGCTGTATGACGCAGCGCAATCCACCGCATTGCTGTCGATGCTGACCTGCACCTCCTGCATCCTGTTAGAAGATTACCCTCCGGAGGAGACGGTACCCCAGCTGGTGACGAAGCACTCCTCACCGACGGCGACGTCCTCTGTTGGCAAGCATGCTACCCCAATGCATTCATCCACGGGCGCGTCACTATCCAGCTCCACCAGGGCAACATCGTGCGATGTTTCGCTTGCCTATGTTGAGGTCATGCGAATAAACTTGTTTCACTGTCAGCGACACCTCTGTCGCATCCGTCGGTTGGTGTCTGTATAGCTGCCCGCCTCGACGGCGAGAAAATTCCCCATGCAGTGGGCAGCTGTCAGGACCCAGCTCGGGGCGACGAGTGTTCCACCGCAGAAGTGCCCCCCAGCTCGGGCGCGAGAGGGAGGCCTGCCACTTCCACTCGCAGGCATCGGCGTCTTGCCGTACTGCATCGCGTTGATTTGCGCCGCATTGCATATATTTGCTTCACGCCACACGTTACCAAAAAAGAGTCTTCGCAGCTAGGGTTCTGATTGGGATGACTGCAACAACGGCATGGGTATGCCAAGGTTTCGAGTGGTGCCCGGTTACTGCGCGCCCGTGGGCGCCTCGTGGGCGCCCGACGCTCGGGGGGTATGCCGAGGATTCGCCTGGTGCCCGCCAGTCCCTCGTGGGCGCCCCGTGCTCAGGGGATATGCCGAAGTTTCCTCTGGTGCCCGCCCGCAGGGATGTCGTGGGCGCCCCGCGACGGGGCTGCATGCCAAGGGTTCGCCTGGTGCCCGCACGTGGGCTCCCCGTGTGCTGGGGGATATGCCCGAATTTCGCCGGGCGCCCGCCCGCGGGCGCCTCGCAGCCTCGCAGGCGCCCCGTGCGCTGGGGGGGGGGATGCCCAGGTTTCGTCTGATGTTCGCCCGTGGCCGCCCGCGGGCGCCTCATAGGCGCCCCATGCGCTATGGGGGGATGCCCAGGTTTCGCCTGGTGCCAACCCGTGGCCGCCCCGCGAGTGCCGCGTGCGCCTCGTGCACCCACGTACATTGCACCAAGCCGTTGGCAGCGCATAGCGTGTTCCACGTCGCGTGCACCGTGTAGCATGCGCACATTAGCTTACACAGCATTGCGCGCACCACATAGCTGGTACCACAAACGGTTGCACCATTTACCTTGCATTACGTTTTCACCACACCGCCTGCACCACGTGAGCTGCCGTATATAGTTTGCGCTATATAGTTTGCACCGTACAGCTTGCCCCATGTTGGCTGCACGAAACCATTTGCACCACATAGCTTGCACCACACATCTTGTAGCACTGCACTTGCACCTCATAGTTTGCGCCACGTGAGCTGCACCACGTAGTTACCAGCACCTAGCTTGCCCCACATATTTTGGAGCCCATAGCTTGCACCGCCGAGCTCCCCCCCCCAAGGGTGATCCCCCGCCTGGGACACTGCAAATCCCACGAACCCCTTGGGCACGGGTGATCTAACGATGTCTCTTGTCCCTCTTCCGAAAACCCCTCTTCCCTTCGGGGAGGGGTACCCTCCCCCTCCCCCTCTCCTCCCAAAGGTTTTCTTGAGGGTCGTGAGGTGTCAGGAAGGTCCTTTGCCGCCCAAGATCGTTCCAAGAGGGCCCCCGATGATGCAAGATGGCCTCCAAGATGCCTCAAGATAGCGCAATATCGCTCAGGATGACCTCCATCATCTTGCCCCCAAGAGGCTTCAAGAGGGCCACCAGAACAGTTCCAGGTGCTTGTGGAGACCCTTCAGGACCTCCTCGAGAAACCCAAATCCGTCAAATAACTACGGGAAATCATTGTTGTGTTGACTTCTCGCCTTTTCGCTTCCGATGCGCTTTTGAGGCCTCAAAATGGTCCCAAGATGGCCCAAGAGCTCCAAGAGGGTCCAAGGAAGCCCCCAGGACGGCCCCAACACAATATCGCCCTAAGAAAGGCCCAGGAGCGCCCCAAGAGGTTGTTTCTAGGCCTCTTCAGGGGGGGGGGGGCTCGATATCAAAGACCCAATTGTTTTATCGATGGCCTCCAGTATGGCCCCGGGAGGCCATCCGAAACTCACAGGAAAACTCCGAGAGAGACCCAAGAGAGCCCCAAGAGGACTCCAAGACTCCCCCCCAAACAAAGACCCGAGAGGACCCCAAGACCCTCTAAAAGAGCTTCAACGAGGTTCCAAGATGATACTTCTGAAGATTCCCCGAGGGGGGGGGGGGGGGGGGGGGGCGAAATCTTAGACCCCAATCCATGCTCTCCCGAACTGCCCCAAAACGCTCTCCGGGGCCCGAAAGTTGATCACCGGAGGGCTTCCAAACGCAAGACCCGACACAAGAACCCCAAGGCGACCACAAGACCTTCGAAACAAATCCTAAAAGGCCCCCAGAGGAACCCGAAGGAACACCAATACCAGCAGCGCCAGCAGCAACACCAACAGCAGCAGCGCCAGCAACAGCACCACCAGCAACAGCCGCACCGCCGCCGGCATCAGCGCCAGCACCAGCAGCAGCACCACCGCAAACGACAACACCAACAGCAGGAGCACGAGCAGCACCGTCAGCGCCAGCAGCGCCAGCAGCGCCAGCAGCGCCAGCACGAGCAGCTCTAGCAGCAGCACAGCAGCAAAGGCACCGCCAGCAGCGCTGGCACCAGCACCCGCAGCAGCACGTGCACCACCAAGCCTCTTCCTCATTTTCATCAAGTTTATCCATGTTTTCGTCCTCCTATTCGCCCTCGTCCCTCTCGCTCTCTTCCTCCTCGTCCTTCGGCTTGTTCCCCTCGTCCCAATCCTCGCCCACATCCTCGTCGTCCTTCTCCTCTTCGTCCACGCCCCGCCCCCTCCTTCGGCATCGTCATCATCGTGCAAATCGGATTCGTCCGGGTAGTCCTTTCGCCTCCACGTCCTCATCCCATCCCTGGTCGTCATAGCATCCTTGCCCTCGTTCGCGCCCTCATCACGCCCCTCGTCTTCAACCTCCTTTGCGACGCCCGTCAAGCGGACCCCACAAATGGAACAGAGAGGGAATCCAAGGCCCCCGCCCTCACCTTCCCGCGCGCGTTCATACTGCCTTATTTTTCCCACAGTTCACGCGGGCAGCGTCTCCGGGTGGGCGCCAAGACGATGCCGAGATGGCAGAACACCTCGCCCCCCCCATCGCCGTCGCCCTCGTCGTCGCCGTCGCCGTCGCCCGCTCCACGTCCGCCCTCGCCATTCGTTCGCCAATTTTCGCCGTCATCATCGCCCTCGTTCTCCTCGCCCTGGCCTCCGATCTGCCCGGGGCCACCCCCGGGGGGGAAGAGTGGCGATGGGGCGGAGGAGGAGGGGCGCTGGGGAGGGCGAGGGGCGGAGGCATTCAGCAAGAGGGAGAGGCCACCAGCCAGAAGCTCCCAGCTCGATCTGCGAAGGCGACCCAGAAGTCCCGATCAAAGCCGGCGACCTCTCTCCCACTGACAACTCGCCCCACGTCGCGAACTGCGCGCAGCGCGCGGAGGGCGCGGCGACGACGGGGAATAATCCTACAAGTTAAAAATCCACGCGGGGCTCGCACAACTGAGCGCGCCAAGCGCGGGCGGACCGCCGAAGGTAGACGCCGCCCACTCAAGGGGGGGCCTCAGCGGGGGGTCGCGGCCCGCGGAGAACCGGGCGACCGCCCTCGCGGTCAAAGGAGGGCGCGGCAAAATACAGTATACACGCTGCCCGCGAAGGCCGCGCCCCAGTCGCGCCAGTCTGGGTAGTCGAAGCCAATCTGGCGCCAATCTGGCAGGCCCAATCTGGCAAACGGGGGCAATCTGGCGAGGGAGCCAACGCGAATCCAGTCTGGCGAATAACCCAAATCATCCAGTTTGGCCGGGCCAGATTGGCCCTTGGGGCCCAATCCAATCTGACAGTCTGGCCTTCGACTACCCAGCCAGTCATCCACTCCGCAGTCTCGGCGCGATCGCGCCAGCCCATGGCCCCGAGCAACCCATCTTTGAGAATTGGCGAGCGTTCCTTGCAACAAACTACACGCGCGATTTCAGGCGCGAGCGCGGGGCCCCAGCCAGTCGCCCCGCCTTTTCCTCAGCCCGCCCACGGCCCTGGGGAAAACGCTGGTTGACGCAGCGCCACAAATCGGCAGTAGGTTGACCAAGCGTGCCTTGATCAGTGAGAACGGGCAGAGCACCGGCACGCATCGCAAGGCACATTCGAACCGCGTCCAGCCGCGGCGACAGGGAGACCCCCGACACTCACAAATACAGACGTGTCTGTCTGTCTGGATGTAGCGCAGCTGTGCCCAAAAGCCGCTGGCGAAGGATTCGCTCGCGGCTTGGGGGGCCGCGCGTGGGCGCGTTCTTGGGCAGCGGCGGCGTCGGCCGCGGCCGAAACAGCGGCGCCTTCCGCCCGCCGCTGCGATCGCCCAGCGCTGCGATCGCCCTGGCGCCTGCGGCGCAGACGAGGCCTCGCCGAGAGCCCAAACGGCTGCGGAAGGTGACCTGGGCCCCCTCGCGTCTTGGAAAAATCGCGAAGGGATGTTTTCAGCCGCCTTCGGGAGCCCTCAACGGGCCTCATCACTTTCAAAAAAAAACTGCCCAACATGAAAAACCAACCTCGGAGAAGGTCTCCAGACCTTGGGGAGCCGAGAGATGAGAGAAAAGCGAGAGAGGGAGGGAGAGGCAGAAGAAAAGAGAAAGAGAGAGAGAGAGACAGAAAGCGAGAGAACGAGAAGCATGGACAACAGAGAGGAGTAGGATCTATATATATATAAGAGAGAGAGAGAGAGAGAGAGAGAGAGAGAGAGAGAGAGAGAGAGAGAGAGAGAGAGAAAAAAAAAAAAAAAAAAAAAAAAAAAAAAAAAAACAAAAAAAAAAAAAAAAAAAAAAAAAAGAGAGAGAGAGAGAGAGAGAGAGAGAGCAGAGTTAGAGAGAGAAGAGAGAGAGAGAGAGAGAGAGAGAGAGCGAGAGAGAGGAGAGAGAGAGAGAGAGAGAGAGAGAGAGAGAGAGAGAGAGAGAGGGAAAACACACAGTGGTAAGAGAGACGGAGGGAAGGAGGGAAGGCAAGGTAAAGTGGGGGGAGGACAAATTATCCGTGATGTCGCGTCCCGAATCCCTCCAGCACTTTAGGCGTGAGTGGTTTAGGAAGATTCCTCTTCCAACCCCCTTCTTCCTCTTCGGAGAGGGGTTTATCACTCTTCCCTATTCGTATAAACCCCCATCCCCCACCCGGCCTACCCCATGAGGGCTACCCCCCGCACCATCCCTGTCAAATAACAATACAAAACGCACTCAGCCTCCACATTTGGAGCATGCGCGGCCAAACCGATGCGCCCCCCCCCCGCCACCGTCCCGGCCAAAAACACAATGCAACATACATTTGTGGGTAAAGTCTTGGGCCATGTCCGTGAGGCCCGAGAGAACCTTGCACTGTTTTTGACAGGGGCGGCGGGGCGGGGGTGTCAGCACATTCCCCGGTGTGCGCAGGGCTACCACCCTGGCCCCTAAAAAATAATTAGCCTGGCGAAGGACCCAACCATGCGCAGTTGTGAATACCGCAATTGTGAATACATTCTTGGGTGGCGCTCCCGATGGGGCCACGAACCGTATGAGGGGCGTGCCGAATTGTGTGGTCGGGCACACAACACGAACGAAAACGGTAGGTCTGAGCATGAAAGCTTGAGCGTGGGCGAGTCTAAGCGCGAGTGAGTCTGACTCTGAATGACTATGCGTGCGATGGATTCTATCTGCATGACTGCGGGCATGGAGTCGCCGAGCGTAAATGCATACGACTGCGAATGGTTTGGGTCTGCCTGACTCTGAAAACTCGCGACACTGATCGTAGCCTCCGCAAGGAGTTTTCCTGGGAACCCCGACGGCAGCGCCCGCGCGCCGCGACGCCCATGTCGGCGCGCCCCACACGAGGATCGCGCCCGTTTCCTCTCCTCGTTTTCTTTCCTCGTTGCCCCTCGCACTCCAAAGTTCAAGGCTGCAGGCGCCGCGCTACGCGAAGCCCCCGCGACGCGCGCAGGTCGGACGTCGACAACGGACGACGACGACGACGAAGGAATCGGCCCTAGGGAAGCTGTCGGGACCACCAGCTCCCTATGGGGCCACGAAGCGTGTGAGGGGCGTGCCGAGTTGGGCGTGCGGGACGCGCGCGGGCGGCGGCGCTGGGGCCTTCGGTGCAGCTCCCTATGGGGCCACGAAGCGTGTGAGGGGTGTGCCGAATTGAGTGTGCGGGGCGCATTCGGGCGGCGGCAGTGGGGCCTTCGGTGGCCGAAGAAACGTGTGAGGGGTGTGCCGAATTGTGTGTGCGGGACGCATGCGGACGGCAGCACTGGGGCTTTTGGTGGAGCTCCCTATGGGGCCACGAAACGTGTGAGGGGTGTGCCGAATTGGGCGTGCGGGGCGCATGCGGCCGGCAGCAATGGGGCCTTCGGTGGAGCTCCCTATGGGGCCACGAAACGTGCGAGGGGTGATGGTGCTGATGACGACGATGATGATGACGATGATGGTGATGATGACGGGTGAGAGGAGGAGGGGGGAGGGGGGGAAGGAGGGGGAGGGAGGACGCGGGGCGCTGTCTCTTCAAAACGAGGGCCCAACACCACAAGATGGTTGGGAAACACACACACACATACACAACATTAGCCTGGCGAAGAACCCATCCATATGCAGTTGTCAGTACCGCAGCTGCGGGTTTCATCTTCAGTGGAACTCCCCATAGGACTACGGAACGTGTGAGGGGTGTGTCGAGATGGGTGCCACTGGGGCATTCGGCGAAGCTCCCTATGGGGACATGAAACACGCGCGGGGCGTGCCGACATGGGTGGCGGAAGCGCATGTGAGGGCCGCCGCTGGGGCCTCCAGTGGAGCTCCCTATGGGCCCCCGAAACATGATGCTGCTGCGGGGGGGGGTGCTGGGATGGAGACGCATGTAAGCGCCGCTAGTGGGGCCTTCGGTGGAGCTCCCCATGGGGCCACGAAGCGCGTGAGGGGTGTACTGGGATGTGTGGCGGGGACGCATGTGAGCGCCGCCGCCGGGGCCTTCGGTGCAACTCCCTACGGGGCCACGAAACGTGTGAGGGGTGTGCCGAAATGGGTGCGGGTGGTGACGCATGCGGGCGGTGCCACTGGGGCCTTCGGTGGAGCTCCCTATGGGACCACGAAACCTGTTGTTGTGAGGGGCGTGCCGGGATGGGTGGCGGGGGCGCATGTGAGCGCGGCCGCTGGGGCCTTCGGTGGAGCTCCCTATGGGGCCACGAAGCGTGTGAGGGGTGTGCCGAATTGGGCGGGCGTGGGTGACGCATGTGAGCGCCGCCACTGGGGCCTCCGGTGGATGATGGGGCCACGAAACCTGTAAGGGATGTGCCGAAATGGGTGTGCGGGACGCATGCGCATGTGAGCGCCGCCACTGGGGCCTTCGGTGGAGCTCCCTATGGGGCCACGAAGCGTGTGAGGGGTGTGCCGAATTGGGTGTGCGGGACGCATGCGGGCGGCAGCACTGGGGCCTTCGGTGGCAGCTTCCTATGGGGCCACGAAACGTGTGATGGGGTGTGCCGAATTGGGTGTGCGGGACGCATGCGGGCGGCAGCGCTGGGGCCTTCGGTGGGGCTCCCTATGGGGCCACGAAACGTGTGAGGGGTGTGCCGAATTGGGTGTGCGGGACGCGTGCGGGCGGCACACTGGGGCCTTCGGTGGGGCTCCCTATGGGGCCACGAAACGTGTGAGGGTGTGCCGAATGTGGGTGTGCGTGGAAACGCATGCGGGCGACGCAGCACTGGGGCCTTCGGTGGGGCTCCCTATGGGGCCCGAAACGTGTGAGGGGTGTGCCGAATTGAGTGTGCGGGACGCATGCGGGCGGCAAGCACTGGCGCCTCCGGTGGGGCTCCCTATGGGGCCACGAAACTGCGCGGATGGTGTGCCGTGCGGGACGCTGCGGGCGGCAGCACTGGGCCTTCTGCGGTGGGGCCACGAAACGTGTGAGGGGTGTGCCGAAATGGGTGTGCGGGACGCATGCGGACGGCAGCCACGGGGCCTTCGGTGGAGCTCCCTATGGGGCCACGAAACGTGTGAGGGGTGTGCCGAAATGGGTGTGCGGGACGCATGCGGACGGCAGCACTGGGGCCTTCGGTGGGGCTCCCTATGGGGCCACGAAACGTGTGGAAAGGGTGTGCCGAAATGGGTGTGCGGGACGCATTACGGAGCGGCAGCACTGGGGCCTTCGGTGGGGCTCCCTATGGGGCCACGAGGCGTGTGAGGGGTGTGCCGAAATGGGTGTGCGGGACGCATGCGGACGGCAGCACTGGGGCCTTCGGTGGAGCTCCCTATGGGGCCACGAGGCGTGTGAGGGGTGTGCCGAATTGGGTGTGCGGGACGCATGCGGACGGCAGCCATGGGGCCTTCGGTGGGGCTCCCTATGGGGCCACGAAACGTGTGAGGGGTGTGCCGAATTGGGTGTGCGGGACGCATGCGGGCGGCAGCACTGGGGCCCTCGGTGGGGCTCCCTATGGGGCCATGAAGCGTGTGAAGGGTGTGCCGAATTGGGTGTGCGGGACACATGCGGGCGGCAGCACTGGGGCCTTCGGTGGGGCTCCCTATAGGGCCACGAAACGTGTGAGGGGTGTGCCGAATTGGGTGTGCGGGACGCATGCGGGCGGCAGCGCTGGGGCCTTCGGTGGGGCTCCCTATGGGGCCACGAAACGTGTGAGGGGTGTGCCGAATTGGGTATGCGGGACGCATGCGGGCGGCAGCGCTGGGGCCTTCGGTGGGGCTCCCTATGGGGCCGCGAAACGTGTGAGGGGTGTGCCGACATGGAGGATGATGACGATTATAATGGCGGGAGGAGGGAGGAGGGCGGAGGGGGGAGGCAGCGGGGGGAGGAGGAAGGAGACGCGGGGCACCGTCTCTTCAAAACGAGGACCCAACACCACAGGATGGTTGGGAAAAATATATACAGAATGCACCTCGCGGCGAAATCTGGGCCATGCGCGGCCACCCCGCAATCACTGCCAAGTGGTTTTTGGCAGGGACGGCGGGGGTGGCGGCGCGCGGCCTGCTGCGCGCCGGCCCACCAGACACAATGATGGGCATTGGTTTTCGACCAGGATGGTGGGGGTCGACATGTTTCCCGATGTGTGCTGTCACGTACGCAGCCGCACCTGACGCACTGTGCACGTGCCCCGAAGGTGGCGCACCTGGCGCGACCGGAATGTGCGGCGCACCTCGCGCTCTCGGAGCACGTGGCGCATCTGGCGCACCAGGCGTGCCTGGCACGCTCGGGCCCCAGGGTTGCCTGGCGCGCGTGGCGCCCCTGGCACGCGTGGCGCACATAGCCCAAACGTCGCGCACCTGGGGTCGGCTTTGGTTCCCAGTAGCTGCCCATCCAAAGACGACCGCTGAGCATGTGTTGGGAGGGCGGGTGGGAGTGAGCTAGACGGCTCGCGGGCGGGTGGGTAGCTAGACCCCTCTCCCTCGCCTCTCCCCTGGGACGGGAGAGGGGAGGAGAGGAATGTCCCGAATCCCTCAAGCCCTTTAGGTTGAGGGGCTCGTCTGGCAGGCTTTCCATTACTGTTTCGGCCATATGAATGCCTTGTGGTTCGGGGTGCAACAGCGGGGTGTCGCAACAAACGGTTTGTTGCAATACAGGGGCCTTGCAACGCGAAGTTCGGCAAGCAACAGGTTTGATGCTAATATACCATAAATCCACATCTGAAAACGTAGCTGTGGCATGAAAAATCATTGCGCCGCATTGCGTCACGTGTGATCGTTATCGACGGAGCTCGGCATCCTTGTACCAAAACTATACAAAACGTTGCAAACTCGAGAAAATGAGCCAACATGCAGCCTCAATGACTCCTCCTCCTCCTCCCCCTCTTCCTCCTCGTCCTCGTCCTCCTCCTCCTCCTCCTCCTCCTCCTCCTCCCCCTTTTCCCTCCCCCTCCTCCTACTCAATGACAACAATAGCAGCAAGTCTAAAAGCAACACCGTCAAACTTGACAAACCTGCCCCCCCCCCCCCCCCCACCCCCCCCCCCCCCCCCACGCCAAAAAAAAAAAAAAAAAAAAAAAAAAAAAAAAAGCACAGCGAACCCACATAGCCAGCACGACGCGAAAACAACCAACGCAGCCAACACAACGCCAACACAAACAGCACAACGCCAACAGACCAACAGCCAGCACAGCACCCAACACAGCGCAACGCCAGCAATACAGCCAACACAACCAACACAATTCAACGCAAGGATCGCGACCACGACCACGAGCACACACCAGGTCACCGAGTCAAGCCAGGACCCGAACTCCTCCGTCCAGCTGGTCCTGCTGATGCTGGCGCAGGACTCGCCGCGCCGCGGAATCGGGCGGCGGCGACGGGAAGGGGGGGGGGGGAGGGGAGGGTGGGCGCGGCAATTTTCCTCCTTCATTTGTTCCGTCACCCCAGAGCAGACGGCCCCGACTATTTGGACGCCCGAAATTCGCCGAAATGCGAAATGGGTTCGGGAACAAGGGGTACAATGCCCAACAACAAATGTTGTCCCAAACCAACAGCGGCCGCTGTTGGGCAGGCGGCCTTCTGTCTCGAATAGAAACGGTCCGCGGCGGCGTGGACAGCGAGTCCATTCTGCCGTTGGGCACCGTGCCCATTCTTTCCGTACCCATTTCCATTTCGGCATTTCGGGCGCCCACGCACTAGGCCTCACGGCGTCGGCGACTGTTCTGGATTTGGCAAGGCCCTCAAGGCTTCAGCGTCAATCTGCTTAATGATCTTCCCCGTCTGCGCCTTGCACTCCTTGAGAAACTCCCCGATACTCGAGAACATTTTCTTCTGCTGCGCCCTCCGGAATGCCCAGCGCCAGAACTTGAGCCACAGATGTTCCCACGCCATGGCTGGGCGACGAGGCGAGGCAATGAGGCCCCAACAAAGGCGCGCTTGTCTGGCAGTCTGAGGAGGAGGAAGAGGAAAGGGCAATGCTGCAATACTTAACAGGAGGGGGGGGAGGAGGAGGACGGAGAGGATGACGATGGGCCTGGGGGAGGGAGAAGTGCAATGTCGCAATGTCCCGGAAGGAAGGGGGGAGGCCCGGGGAGGCTAGCCGACAGCTGATTCGCGCCGAAACGAGTTTCGATGAGGTTCCTGACTCCGCGTGGGCCCGGCTATGCGCTCCTGGAGGTCCCGTGAGGCCGCTGAATTTCGGGATGTGGGTTTTTTTGTTGGTCCTCGGGCCTCCTGGACGCGTTCAACCTTGAGCGTTTGCATCGAGGCTTCAAGGGTAGACCTGCGTCCTGGTCCTGCTTCGGCCAAATCCTCTTCTCCTTCGAATTGTCCGTTTTCTCACTCTCCCTCCTGCGTCCTGGTCCTGCTTCCAGACAAGGACAATGGTTGCCTGGTGCCTCGCGCGATGGCGATGAAGGCGGGGAAGGAGCGGAGGGCGAGGAGGACGAGGAGGAGGGGGGGGAGGAGGAGGAGGAGGAGGAGGAGGAGGAGGGGGAGGGGGAGGAGGACGAGGAGGGAGGAGGAGGAGGAGGGGAGGAGAGGGGAGGAGGAGACGAGGAGGAGGCGGAGGGGAGGACGGAGGGGAGGAGGAGGAGGAGAGGGATTGAGGACGAGGAGGAGGAGGACGAGGAGGAGGAGGGTAGAAGGAGGGGAGGATGAGAGGAGGAGGGGAGGGGGAGGGGAGGAGACGAGGAGGAGGAGGAGGAGAGAGGAGGGGGAGGAGGAGGAGGAGGAGGAGAGGACGAGGAGATGAGGAGAGGAGGGAGGAGGACGAGGAGGAGGAGAGGAGGAGGAGGGGGGATGGAGGAGGGGAGGGAGGGGGAGGAGGGGGAGGAGGAGGAGGAGGAGGAGTGAGGAGACGACGACGACGACGAGGAGGAGAAGAGAAGGAGGAGGAGGGGGAGGGCGAGGAAGAGGACGAGGACGAGGACGAGGAGGAGGAGGAGGAGGAGGGGGAGGAGGAGGAGGCGGAGGAGGACGAGGAGGAGGAGGAGGAGGAGCAGCAGTCGCTCGCAAGCGGGCCACCTCACAAGAAATTCTGCTATGGATGACTCCATCGGAGGCTCCTAAGGCGTTGCAGGCCTCAGAGTGCAGTGAGCTGCTCGACCCTACGAGAGCGAGCTGCTGGATCTCCGCCCAACACTAGCCAGGTAAGTTTAGGAGGAGGAGGAGGAGGAGGAGGAGGACGACGAGGAGGAGGAGGAGGAAGGAGGAGGAGGAGGAGGAGGGGGAGGAGGAGGGGGATGGAGGGGGAGGAGGAAAAGGAGGAGGAGGAGGGGGAGGAGGAGGAGGAGGAGGAGGGAGGAGGAGGAGGAGGAGGAGGGGGAGAAGGGGAGGGCCCCGGGGAAGGGAGGGGAGGGGGCGGGGGTAGGGAGGACTGGGAGGGAGGGGCGATGAAAGGAAACCAGTGGAGGGCGGCGGCAGGATAATCGCCAATGCGGGGCAGAGGCAGAGGCGGCCGTGAATCACCACGTGTCGCGTCATTCCGAATTCTGGTAGCGGGCCCCTGTTGTTGTCTGGCAAACTCACAGCGCGCGCCAATCTCAGTGTTCAAACTGCGGAAGGCAGAATAGAGACACGGTGAGAGACACTGGGAGCTCGAAATCAATCCCCGCACCCAGTCTGGGGTGCAAGCGTTGAATTCTAAGTTTTGCATTCCCAGGCTTGCTATTATTTGGGCGCCGCCGACTCTTCAGGACAGGCGGGGCGTTGGTTTCAGCACCGTTCGCGGCAGTTTTTTTATGGGATGTCTCAAGCGGTTGTGTTCTGCCTCCTTCCAGAGCAGATGTGGAGGATGTCTCAGGCGGGGCGCTGGTTTCAGCACCCCCAAGGGGAGCCGCCAAGGCCAAGGGCCAAGGCCAAGGCTGCTTCCACGGTCCACGGTCCTTTTCGCGGCCGTTGCGTGGGGATGTCTCAAACGTCAAACGGTTTGGTTTGCTTGTTTTCTGCCCCAACATCCTTCGCTTGGAGAGCACCTTTGAGCCTTTGAGCCTTTGGAGGATGTCTCAGGCGGGGCGCCGGTTTCAGCGCCGGCCCACAAAGGGAGCCGCCTGGGCCAAGGCTGTTTCCACGCCTACGTTCGCGGCCGTTGTGTGGGGACGTCGAACGCGCATGTTTCTGCCTCAACATTCGCCGCTTGGAGAGCAGCTTGGGAGGATGTCTCAGGCGGGGGGCGGGGCGCTGGTTTCAGCACCCCCAAGTGGAGCCGCCAGGGGCCAGGTGTTTGTACGCTCCTGTTCGCGGCCGTTGCGTGGGGATGTCTCAAGCGGTTTGCCTGTTTTCTGCCTCAGCATCCTTCGCTCGGGGAGCCTCGTCATCGCCACGACTGGACGCAACATTACTCACTGCGTGGGGCTCCCCACTTGCGCATCGCATGTTTCATGTTTCATGATATGGGGCGTGGGGGGCTTGCGGAACTCGGGACTGTTGGGCGACTTCGGAGACATGGGAGACTTGGAGGATTCGGGGGGCTTGGGGGCACCGGGAGACTTTGGAGGCTTGCAAAACTTGGGAGGCTTGGGAGACTCGCGAGGCTTGGGGTACTTGAGAGACTTGAGAGACATGAGAGACGTGGGGGGCCTCGGGGGAATTGGGAGGCTTGCGGACATTTGGAAACGGGTGAGATTTGGACGACTTGGGAGATTTGGGATACCTGGAAACTTGTGAGACTTAGGAGACGTGTAGTCCTGGGAAAAATGGATGACGTGGGAGACGTGGGAGACTGGCGGGAGCTGGGAGGTTTGGGAGACTTGGGAGACATGGGAGACATAGGAGACAGGGGAGACTTGGGAGGCTGGGGCGATTTGGGAGGCTTGTCAGAATAAGAGACTTGGGAGACTTTGGAGTGTCAGGAGTCTTCAGGTGCTTGGAAATGCTGAAACTAGCGACTTGCCTGAGACATCTGTGGCACCAGTGCCAGTGTCTCACAAGGTGCCTCTTCTTGAGAGACGCGAGCGACCGCGAGCAAGCCGCCCCCTGGCCCAGCCCGGCGCCCTCGCAGGAGAGGGCCAGGGAAAGGGGGGAGGACCCAGGGAGGAGTGAACGGAGGCGGGACCGAGGGAGGGAAGATGCCGAGATGGCCTTGGGCCTCGGGCCTCGGAGCCGGACCGAGGGCCCGAGAGCCCGAGGGCTTCGCCAGGGCGTCAGCCCCAGGCCTCAGCGAAGACAAAAAGCATGCAGCATGGCGGATGGCAGAACAGACTGAGACACGGTAAGCGATGGGTTTGAGTTAAAGGTTTTTGTTCGAGGTCGAACTCAGCCCCCGGACCCCTCAAGGGGTGCAAACTTCGCCGAAGCATAAGTAAAACAATAAAACAGTGTCTCAAAGCGTCCCCCCCTAGGAGATGCAAGATGCGGCGGGCGAGCCGTTCTCTGGCCCAGCCGCGCGCCCTCGCAGAGCACTCGCAACGCGCAAGCGTCGACTAGACGTAAGAGTGACCCTTCCCCGGAGTGACCTTTGGCGCGGGCACAGATGGGCCCCCAGATGGCTGAGAACGAAGCAGCGGCAGCTGCTTGCGCGCCCAGGTTTGGCCCCCCCGCGGTGCCCCAAAAGTCGCGCACCAAAGGTCATTCTTACCCAGGGTCACTCGTACGTATAGATACCGTATAGCCGAAAGCGAACACTCGCCCTCGTCGCCGCGGCAGCAGAGGCGGCGTCAAGTGGCGACTCAAGCGGTGGCGGCGCCCTCGGGCCCGAGCGGGTCGGCGGCCTCGACGTAAGTCCAAGAAGGGTCGAGCCTCTTGATGCTCTTCTCCAGGCAGGTCTTCAGGCTCGCCAGCGCCATCTGGACCAGCGCCCGCTTCACGAGGAGGGCGTGCGCCTTCCTGAGCACGGTCATGCGGTTCTCGCCTGCGCTCAGGGGCCGCTGGAGCGCCTGGACAATGCACATCACTGCAATCACTTGCTTTGTGAAATCCGAGT
Source organism: Prorocentrum cordatum (assembly GCA_963575745.1). Taxonomy (NCBI): domain Eukaryota; class Dinophyceae; order Prorocentrales; family Prorocentraceae; genus Prorocentrum; species Prorocentrum cordatum. Next base: position 332,606 of record CAUYUJ010017838.1, read on the forward strand.
GCTCGACCATGTCCCAGTCGCTATCGGCGAAGCTCGGGTACTCTTTGAAGTGCTCCTTCGCGTCCGTGGCCCGCTCCAGGTACTTGTACTTGTTGTAGTAGTCACGCGCCGACGGCGACTGTGCCAGGGACAGAAGCTTCGTCAGGGCGGTCGCGTTCAGGGCCTCGGCGTTGCTCTTGGCCTGCTCCATCATGGAGTTCACATCGTCCTCGAGGGCCCCAGATCACGCATTGAACAACGACGAAGACCACCGCTGACCACCCTCCTCATTGACTCCTCATCCTACTCCGAGCCTACTCCTCATTCACCTCCTCAGCATCCTTCTCCCTGGTGTTCCTTCCTTCCTCCTCCTCCTCCTCCTGATTTAGACCTGGGCGCCCCTGTTCCTGCATGCCCTCCACGCCGTTCAAGCTCTCACGCGACTCCCTGAGATCCTCGATGGCGGCCTTCATCCTGTTGGCAGAGAGCGCCTGAAACATCTGATCCACATTGTTGAGAATCGCAACCTCGAATCCGAAGGCTGTCTCGTTGCCGTTGGAAGCTGCGCTCATGTAGGTCTGCATCTGGCCTCTCCGAGCCCGACTGTCTCTCGCAAACTTCTCCAGCTTCGCCTCGTCGACCGTCGCCTCCAGCACGACGCTCGCCTTGGCGTCCTGCGGGATATGGGAGATCTCGGCGAAGGACAGGATGGCGAGGCACAACCCCGGGGCCAGGCAGAACTTTTTGAACGGGATCTCGAGCATGCCTCCTGGCGCCCCCAGAGCAGTCACGTCCTCCACGCGAATGGGAAGGTCGCCCATGTCGCCGAAGTGGTGCATGAATTTCAACGCGAGCTCAGACGCGGACTCCAGCTTGGCGAGGTCACTGGTAGCCATGGCCCTTGAGATGATCTCCACCTCCTCCCCTGCACTCGTCTCAGTCTCAGCCCTGCCTGCAGCAAGAAGCTTGACCATCGGCCGGAAAGTGCTCACGTTCAGGAAGTTCGGGCCAGAGATGTTCTGACATATCACGCGCTGCAACTTCTCCACGACGGCCGCGCGAACTTCGTCGAAGCCAGCCGCCGCTTGAAAGCGGCGATACGTCTTGGACAGGTCGTGCAGGGAGAACAGGTTGTTATCCTGAGATCCCAGAGTCCAGCTCTGGCGGTACAAGTTGTGCGCCGAGCTGCGCAGGATGCCGAAAGCCGCCGAAATCGCGTCAAAGTCGTCATACTTGACATCGGCCTGCCTGGCCTTCTCAGCCCAAAACCCCTTCATGGCGTTCTCGGGGCGCAGATGGTTGCTGGTCGCATTGTCCATGTGACGTGTCATCTCAGAGAAGTGCTTGTCGAACGTGCTGGCCTCCGGGTCCTGGGCGGCATCGAGGCAGGTGCATGTCTTGAAATCGGCCAGTGCCTAATTTGAAGACGGCGGCGCCGCCGTCGCCGTCGTCGTCGTCATCGCAGTCGTAGTCGTGGTCGTCTTCGTCGCCGCCGCCGTCGTCGACGTCGTCGTGGTCGCGGTGGTCGCGGTCGTCGTCGTCGTCGCGGTAGTCGTCGTCGTCGTCGTCGTCGTCGTCGTCGCATGGTCGTGGTGGTCGTCGTCGTCGGCGGTATCGGGTCACGGTGCGGTTTACGGTTTACGGGATCGGCGTCGGACGGCGTCGGCATCGGCGAGGTCGGCGAGGCTCGAAGGGGGGGTCAGGGATTACGAAACCGCCCCACAGGACCACGACCGGAACCTGGACCTGGACCTCGCCTCGACCCGCAGGCAGGCGCCAGAAGTGAGGAGGGGGCAAGGATGAGGTGAGGGGAGGAGGAGGAGGAGGAGCAGGCACAGGGAGAAATCCTGGAAGGAGGAGGACGAGGAGGAGGAGAAGTCAAGCGGGCACGCTTGTTTCGAGGCGGATGACGGGGAGGAAGAGGAGGATGTGGAGGAGGAGGAGGTGGAACAGGAGGAGGATCGAGACTTGGTTGCTAAACTGTTTCGCCTGAGCATTTTCTTAGGGTGGAGGGCTCAGGCTGAAATCCATATGCGCCTCGAAATCCAATCCGTCTTGGGACTCACCTTTTGCAGATTCAAACCTCGAAAATCCATCGAAACTGCATTTCAGATGTCACCCTCTGCCCTCTACCCAGAGAAAATGCTCGGTTCGCCCCCCATGCTCACATTCGAGATGAGATCCGTGGTGTGGTTGTACACAGTGTTCAGTACGATGTTGGTCCTGTCATCCAGCAGCTCCTCGCAGCTCTTGATGTCTGCATCGTGCAGCTGCGTGAAGCGCGTGCTGTCAGACTTGATCTTGGCCAAGGAGTTCGCCAGCTGGTGGAGCAGGTCGCTCTCGGGGATGTCGACGGTCAGCTCCGAGACGCGCACGTCGAAGTTCGCGCTGGCCTTGCCCCTCATCGCTGTCGCAGCGTCGAGGTCCAACTTGAACCCCGCGTCGCGCTTCCGCTGGACGACTTGATCTGCAGCCCTCAGAACGACGGCTTGCCCCGTCGTGAACAAAGTGAGCGGTCGGTAAAGTTCCCTTTGCTTCCCACTTTCCAGCTGCTCCTTCGCGAAGTCCAACATCTGGTCGCTGACCAGCTCGTGCCCCGAGTTGCACAGCACTGCCAATTGGTGCACGTCGGTCCAGAGAGCCCCACCTTCCTCGACGCCGAACTTCGCAGCGCCCCTCATGGATAACGTCGGGCAGAGCGCCAGCATGAGGTCAGCGATGTCCTGCACGCCGTCCTTCAGGGGAGGGACAGGCACCGATGCGATACCCGATAAACCGTTACCCCAGACTACCCCGCCGCCATCCTGGCCCTCTTAGACCTCCTGGAATTCCCTGGTTACGCCACAGCTGCATCCGCCTCGAAATTATAATTATCCTGATGCGTTCTGCGAGAGGTCTGGGGTTAGCAAGGTAGAGGGGGTAGCGTTAATCGGTACCGTCGGTGCCTTTTGGCCCCCTCAGTCCTGAGCCTGAAGCAAGTCGCAGATGGTCTTGTATATGAACTTCTCCGTGTACGCCAGCCGCTGGTCGCCGAGCGTACTCATCGCCGTATCATCGTCCTCCTCGACGCCTTCGAGGTCGACCCTGAAGCAGTTGGCCAGCGCCTGCCAATCCTTCGATTCGTAGTGTGCCTGGACCTTGCGCAAGCAGATCAACTCCTGCATGTCGGGCAGCTTGATGCCGACGCCCTTGGCCACATCGACTGCATTCTTGAGCTCCGCAGCGTCGCAGGGCCCCGCCACCGCGGCCACCACCTCCCTCGCCGCTGCCATGAGCCTCTCGTAGGAGCGCGCCTTCTCCAAAGCCTTCATGCCGCTCTTGAGGATACCGTCCGGGAGTTTCACGATCTCGGTGGTGCCGTCGTAGTCCTGGGAGTACAAGGTGACCAGCTGGGGAGTCAAGCGGGAGTTCAGCTTGGTCACTGTGAGGTCGACGTCCCTCACTAGCACCGCCCTGATGGTGTCCTGGTTGCTTATGTTCCTGAAGAGTTGCTCGCATGCGAGGACGACTTTCTCAGTGGCGCAGACCTCTCTGCCGCGCTTGCCGTTCCCGCGGGCCGCAGGCGGGTTCGGCGGAACCGGCTCTGGCCCTGGCACTGGACCAAGACCATCACGGTCCGTCGGCGACGGAACAGGAAGCACGCCGTCCTCGTGATGGGTCCCCGGGGCGGCGTCTGAGGCCGTCGTTTTGCGGCGCCGAGTCCTCCTGCCTCCAGGAGGCTGCTGGCCGCCCTCCTCCTCAATGTGCCCCTGGCCCTTGCTCTTGGCAGCCACCGTCGGCGCGGCCCCGAAGATGTCGTCCATGTCGTCATCCAAATGGCTCTTCTTAGCGCGATCGGTCGCCACCTTGATCATGGCGCCGCCGCCCTCCGACTCCTTCACCGAAACAGAAGCCTTGTACTTCTTCTGGCCCTGGCTGTAGATCTGGTCCACCTCATCCTTGGACAGGGCGGTCGAGGAGTTGGCCACTTCCTGCTTCCTCTTGATGCTCGCAACCCGGTCGCTCCACAGCTCCTCGCAGCCAATCTCCATGCCGTGCTTGCGGTCGCGGATCACGCCAGTAGTCGATTCCCCCGCGATCTTGACGGTACTCAATTCCGTCTTGAGCGGATCCCTCCCCTCCTTCTTCTTAAAGACTGCAATAGGCCACAGGATCCCGAGGAACTTGTTCGCCCTGATCTGCTGTGCGTCCTCTGTGTGGACCTCCTTCATGTCGTCAAGCCAGTCGCCGTCCCCCTGGCACCCTGCAGGAACTCGTTTGGCCCCCTTGTCCTTCTCGGACTCGCAAATGGCATTGCACCGCGAACTGTACTCGTCACCACGCTCCGCCAACTCCTTCCTCTTGGCGATCTTGGCCTCGCCGTTCTGGCACTCGGGGAAGTGCTTGCGAATGTGCTCGTTGCACGAGTTGCGCTCTGGCGTGCGAGCGGACCGAAACCCCGGTCCTGGAGTCGAGCGGCTGCGACGGCAGCAGAGGCAGCCATTGAACTCCTTCGTGCCCCACTTCTTGCACTGCCACGTCTTCCACGTAGCTGAGTAATCACCGCCGCTGTCAAGCTGCCTATCCACGTCCAGGTCCGAGCCGGCGGTCGACGCCATGACTGGCTCGTGCGTGAGCGGGCTGTGCAATCTTGCCGGGCTGTTGGGCGAGGGCCCCGAGCGCTCCGCTCGAGAATCGCATGCAAAGCCAAAGCTATAAATATAAGGCCCAAGGGCCATTCCTCCTGGGGCGTTAAGTTCCCAACCATCCCTGTGGTGTTGGGTCCTCGTTTTGAAGAGGCAGCGCCCCGCGTTCCTCTCCTCCTCTCCTCCTCCTCCTCCTCCTCCTCCTCCTCCTCATCATCATCATCATCGTCCTCCTCCTCCTCCTCCTCCTCCCCTCCTCCTCCTCCTCCTCCTACTCCTCCTCCTCCTCCTCATCCTCCCCTCCCGTCACTGCCCATCATCATCATCATCAGCAGCATCATCATCACCATCAGCATCATCATCATCAGCATCAGCATCATCTTCAGCATCAGCATCAGCATCAGCATCCGCATCATCCTCATCCTCATCCTCATCCTCATCCTCATCATCATCATCATCGTCATCATCATCAGCATCATTATCCCCTCCCTCTCCCTACACCATCGTCACCATCCTTACCGTCACCCACCATCAGCACCATCATCTGCAGCATCATCCTCATCCACATCCTCCCCATCATCGTCACCATCATCGTCCCCGCCGCCCATGTCGTCACACCACCCCTCGCAGGTCTCGTAGCCCCACAGGGGGCCCCACCTAAGTGGCGGCGTTCGCACGCGCCCCCCCCCACCCTGGACAGAGTTTCGTGGCCCAATATGGAGCTCCACCGAAGGCCCCAGCGGTGGTGTTCGCATGCGTCTCCCCCACCCAGGACAGCGTTTCGTGGCCCCATAGGGAGCTCCACCGAAGGCCCCAGTGGGGGCGTTCGCATGCGGCCGCGCGCGCCTCCCCCCACCCAGGACAGCGTTACGTGGCCCCCAAGGGAGCTCCACCGAAGGCCCCAGTGGGGGTGTTCACACGCGCCTCCCCCGCCCAGGACAGCGCTTCGTGGCCTAATAATAGGGGGCTCCACCGAAGGCCCCAATGGGGGTGTTCGCATGCGTCTCCCACCCAAGACAACGTTTCGTTGCCCCTGGGAGCTCCACCGAAGGCCCCAGCGGGGGCGTTCGCACGCGCCCCCCCCCCCCAGGACAGCGCTTCGTGGCCCCACCGGGAGCTCCACCGAAGGCCCCAGCGGGGGGACCTCCACCGAAGGCCCAGTGGGGGTGTTCGCGCGCCCCCCCCCCCCCCCCCCCCCCCCCCCCCCCCCCCCCCCCCCCACCCCCCCACCCCCCCCCCACCCGCCCAGGACAGCGCCCCGTGGCCACATAGGGAGCTCCACCGAAGGCCCCAGCGGGGGCGTTCGCATGCGCCCCCCCCCCCCCCCCCCCCCACACCCAGTACGGCGCTTCGTGGCCCCATGGGCCAATGGGGAGCTCCACTGAAGGCCCCAGTGGGGGCACCATAGGCCCATAGGCCCATAGGCCCATCCCATAAGCCCATAGGCCCATAAGGCCCATAGGCTATAGGCTATAGGCTCTCACAGGCCCATAGGGAGCTCCACCGAAGGCCCCAGTGGGGGTATTCGCATGCGTCTCCCCCGCCCAGGACAGCGCTTCGTGGCCTCATGGGGAGCTCCACCGAAGGCCCCAGTTGGGGTGTTCGCATGCGTCTCCCCCAACCAGGACAGCGCTTCGTGGCCCCATGGGGAGCTCCACCGAAGGCCCCAGCGGGGGTGTTCGCATGCGTTTCCCCCACCCAGGCCAGCGCTTCGTGGCCCCATGGGCTAGCGCTTCGTGGCCCCATAGGGAGCTCCACCGACGGCCACAGTGGGGGCGTTCGCATGTGCATCCCCCGCCCAGGACAACGCTTCGTGGCCCCATAGGGAGCTCAACCGAAGGCCCCAGTTGGGGTTTTCGCATGCGTCTCCCCCACCCAGGACAGCGCTTCGCGGCCCCATGGGCCCATGGCTTGCCCATGGCCCATGGCCCATGGGGCCCACGGGCCAGGCCATGGGCCATGGGCCATGGGCCCATGGGGAGCTCCACCGACGGCCCCAGTGGGGGTGTGCGCATGCGTCCCCCCCATCCAGGACAGCGCTTCGTGGCCCCATCGGGAGCTCCACCGAAGGCCCCAGTGGGGGTGTTCGCAGGCGCGTACCCCACCCAGGACAGCGTTTCGTGGCCCCATAGGGAGCTCCATCGAAGGCCCCAGTGAGGGCGTTCGCATGGTGGCCCCATCGGGAGCTCCACCGAAGGCCCCAGTGGCTGCATTCGCATGCGTCTCCCCGCCCATGACAGCACTTCGCCGCCCCCATAGGGAGCCCCACCGAATTCGTTGCTCACAAAGACGGTACTCACAACTGCATACGGTTGGGTCCTTCGCCAGGCTAACTTTTGCCCCCCAGGGGTCGTCGCCGCCGCCGGCCGCGACGTCGACGACGACCGCGACTACGCCGATAACGACGACGACGGCCCTTTGTCCGCTCGGTAGCCTAGACTAGGCCCTTAAGGTGCCTGCGGGCCCCTGGGCCAAAGACAAGCCTGAGGGGCCTCCAAGGGTTTCGAAGACTAAGGTGCAAGGCCAGCTAGAGTCTAAGAGGGCCTTGCGAGGGGCCAGCGTCCTCCTAGGGCCTAAGGGGCATCAGAAGCATACGCCCCTCTAGTCTACAAATTATAATTTATGGGCCTCTAAGGGCCTCTCAGCACCTCTAAGGGCCTCTAAGGACTTCTAAGGGCCTCTAAGGGCCCAAGAAGAGAGTGCGTTCCTGGGGGCGGGATGTGACAAAGACCTTGGATCAGGAGCTCTGAGCAGTTCTGATATTTGATCTTTTGATATGACAGACACGCGCGGCAGCAGGCGCAAGCGGCTGGCGCGTCGGCGACGCCCAGTCCTCGGATAATCGCCTATGTGGCCGCATGATGATAAAAAAAAAAAAAAAAAAAAAAAAAAAAAAAAAAAAAAAAAAAAAAAAAAAAAAAAAAACGACGGCGAGGAGGAGGACCCCCCCCTCCGGACGAGGCCCCCGATGGCCGACGTCGGCGACAAGCCGCGCGGCGAGGCGCCTAGCGCCTTCTCTGTCTCGCCATCCGCCCCCTAACGGGAGGGAAGGCAGGGGTGGGGGTGAGGAAGAGCAGGATAAGGGAGGATAACGAATTGAGAGGCACAAAAGAATTGGATGTCGCCAGGGGGGAAGTGAGGGCTTAGGCGGCCCGAGGGTTAAGGGCTCAAGCTCAGAGCTTCTAGCAGAGAGGGCGGGGGATCTTCTGACGAGGCGCTGGAACAATATTCAACTTGACGATGGCCGCCTCTGGCTCAGGGGCCCTGGGAAGCTTGCAAGCTTGCACATTGAGCATTGTGGTGCTATCTATGCGGTGCCCTATGCGATGCAATCTACACGCGGTGTTATGCGGTCCCGGCAAGGTCTAGCACAGTTGACAGTTGAGACAGCCCGACGCATACTTCTGATTATCTGAGAGGCCCACGCTAAGGACCCAAGGAACTCTATGGCCTCCGCCTGCCGAAATTTGTCCAGAATGGCTACAGCCCCTGTCATGACTCACTCCAGTGAGGGCGTGGGCCTTCTATCACCTCCCTGAAGCCTGAGGCCCCCTGGGACGTGAGCAGCTCAGCATGTGTTTCTCCTCTTCCTCATCCTCTCCTCGGGGCCCAGCAATCCTGCCCGCCTCGATGAGAGACTGGGCGAGCCTCCGCGCTGAGAGGGTTCTGACAAAGGCCTTCCTGGCCCAAGGCCCTGGATGGCCCAGAGAACGATCTCGAGGGGAAGGAGGAGCAGGAGGGGGAGGCGGAGAAGGTCAAGGACGCTGCTCTGGCACAGACGGGCGGGGCCACGCACCCGAGGACACGAGCGAGGCTCAGAGAGGAAGGAGGTGGGAGGCGAGTAGTTCCAGGGTGGAAACGGTTTCCACGATCAGAAGACGAAATCAAATTCGCTAGCGTCGCTGTCGCCCCCCACGTCAGTGGCGACGCTGCTGCCAGCTGGGCGCGGCGTCGGGCTAATCCCAGACACCCGGAGCGAACGGCACCTAGCAAGCAATGCATCTTTGACCAATGTCGCCGCAGCACAGCACCACGCGTGAAAAGCATTGCCGCTTAAATCAAACAACGAATCAGTCGAGTATGCGAGCAGACGGCTCTGGCGCTGGCTGAAGTAAATGCCTTGCAATGCTAGCGACTCGACACTGCGAGGTCTGAGGGGCCCTCGCCGCCATCTCCGCAGAGCATCTCAGGGCTGATTTTCTCTCGGCGTCCCGCAGCGTCCCCGAGATCGAAGGGTGGTCGTCTGGCAAGAGAAAAATGTCAAAATCCATTGAGTACTGATCTGCGTGTGTAACTAACTTGTTCATCAGAGACACAGCGAATTTAGTCCCTTCCTCCCGCGACATGCGGGCTTCCCGAAGCAGCCGCATTGGAACGCAGATGAACCAAATCCTACCCCAGGAAATGGGAAAGCCGAACATCTCGGGCTTCAGCACGAAAGGTACCACCGGCATGTCGCCATCGTTCTCAAGGAAAAACATTGCCCATTCGAAGTTAGTGAACTCAGAATGTTTGTCTCTGCGCAGCAAACCCATAACGTTCTCCAGGATTAAGCTCCGCAACCTATGACGGCGACGACACCGACAGAACAAAGTGATTTCAAAATGGGTTAAATTGGGATTGAAAGAGAAAGGAGGCGGAGTAGGACAGGATGACCTTGAAGAGTTTCGAGCGTCGAAGACAGAGGGGGATCGGCGAGGAGACGAGGAGAGGGAGAAAAGGACCTGCTGCCCATGTTCTTCGCGTATCCAACGATAGCGTGAAACACGGTCCCCGTTCGCAAGCTCCTCTTGCGAATCGTGTCTCTGCCCTGATCGTTATTCACCTGGTTGGCTTCTCAGGCCTCATCCAGGGACTCACCCCCCTCCCCCCTCGGGCTTTTGATCGGGTCCTGGGTCCTCATCGCCCCTCATACTCCTCATTGTCCTCTTTCTCCTCCCTTGCCCTCCTCGTCCTCCTCCCTCCTGCCTCGGCCCATCCTCCACCCGCGCCCTTCCCGACTAAATGAAGCCCCCCTCCCTGGCTGGGTAGTCGAAGCCAATCTGGCGCCAATCTGGCAGGCCCACTCTGGCAAACGGGGGCAATCTGGCGAGGGAGCCAACGCGAACCCAGTCTGGCGAATAACCCTAATCATCCAGTTTGGCCGGGCCAGATTGGCCTTTGGGGCCCAATCCAATCTGACAGTCTGGCCTTCGACTACCCAGCCTAGTCACTTGGCTAGCGTCAGTGCAGGGGAAGCCCGCGATCACATCAGTCACGTGGGGCGCGTCAACAAGCGTGCCCGACAGTGTGTTCAACGCCATCTGGTCGCACTCCGGATTTCTCGGATCGGCGCTGGAACCCCCTCCCCGGCGCGCGGAGCGCGCCAGGGGCGCCGCCGGGGGGCCTCAGCGCCGATCCGAGAAATCCGCGCGGACCCCAGAGTGTTTATGTTTATTCCCTACCTGGGCTCTGCCTAGAAGGGTTCTTACTCTCTGAGCTCAATGGGCCGGGCAGTGGGCCCCGCCCCAGGCGGTTCCCAAGGCATCCGCCCCGCGGTTCCCCCAGTTACGTCCTCTTAGCTTAGCGTTGCTTATCTCATCTTAACTTAGCTTATTTTATCTTAGCGCAGCTTAGCTTCATCGTAGCTCAGGCGTATCTTAGCTTAGCTTACCTTCATCTTATGTTCGCTGAGCTTTAGCATAGCAGAGCACAGCATAGCATAGCGCAGAATAGCATAGCCCAGCATAGCATAGCATAGCATAGCGCAGCATAGCATAGCATAGCATAGAATAGCAGAGCGCAGCACAACACAGCACAGCATAGCACAGCGCAGCATAACATAGCATAGCATAGCAGAGCATAGCAGCAAAGCAAAGGCAAAGCAACAGCAGCGGCAGCAAACCAAAGCACAAACAACGCACAGCAAAGCAAAGCAAAAGCACAGCAAAGGAAAGGCAAAGCAAAAGCAATGTGCGACAGATACCGAGCTAGCCTCGATGTCATGGGTGTGATGCACTACATAGGCTCGGCCTTGAGGACTTGCTTAGCTTAGCTTAGCTTAGCTTAGCTTAGCGTAAGCATAGCGCAGCGCTGCATTAACATAGCATAGCATAGCATACCATAACATAGCACAGCATGGCATAGCATATCATAGCGCAGCAAAACATCGCGTAGTATAGCATAGCACAGCATAGCGCAGCTTAGCCTAGCATCGCATAGCAGAGCATAGCTTAGCATCGCACAGCGCAACATGACATATCATAGCATGGCTTAGCATAGCATAGCATCACGCAGCATATCATATCATATCATAGCATGGCATAGCGCTGCATAGCATGGCATGGCATAGCATAGCATAGCAACTAATGCTGCTTGCCTAGGGCCCCCAACTTCTAGGGAGGGTCGCACTGGGGTCATGACACTCTTGGTTCCCATGGATGGAGAAGGCGGTCGAGGAGACAGCGGGGCGGGCGGGCAAGACGGGCACGTCGTTTTTCGACCGCCCGCCGCGGCCGGCGAGCCTCCCAACTTGGCACCCCGACGGCCCGTCGGGGCCCACGCATGCATCCCAGCCACCCCTCTCGACGCAATGCCCGGCGCCAGGTCGGGCATGCCGAACGACGAGGTGGACTCGCTGAAGGTCGCGTCCTGGCGGCGTCTATCTCTCTCTCTCTCACTCTCTCTCTCTCTCTCTCCTCTCACTCTCGCTCTCACTCTCTCTCTCCCCCTTTCTCACTGTCTCTGTCCGTGCCCCTCTCTCTCCCTCTCTCTGTCTATCCTTTTCACTCTCTCTCTCTCTCTGTCACTCTCTCTATCTCAGTATCTTTCATTATTTCTCTCTCTCTCTCTCGTTCTCTCTCGCTCTCTCACTCTCTATTCCTGTCTCATCTGAATTTCCCTCTCACGCTCTCTCTCTCTCTCTCTCCTCTCTCTCTCTCTCTCTCTCTCTCTCTCTCTCTCTCTTCTCTCTCTCTCTCTCTCTCTCTCTCCTCTCTCTCTCACTCTCTCTCTCTCTCTCTCGCTCTCTCTCTTCTCTCTCTCTCTTCTCTCTCTCTTCTCTTCTCTTCTCTTCTCTTCTCTTCTCTCTCTTCTCTCTCTCTCTCTCTCTCTCTCTCTCTCTCTCTCTCTCTCTCTCTCTCTAGTCTCGGCTCGAGAGTGCCCAGCACTCAGACCGCAGCCGCGACGCGAAGCGCCCCGCCTCGGAGCCAGACTCCCAGGCCTCGCGAGACCGGAGGGGTCCCCAGCAGGACCCTACTGATTCGCGTCACCTCTCCCCACCAGAGCGCCCGCAGCAATGGCCCCCAGTAAGCCGGAGCGCCGTCGCTCTTCCAAGCAGCCTCCGAGCTCACGTCCTGCTGCTGAAGGGTCTCTCCTCCAACGCAAGCAGGACTGCATCGCAGCTCTCAAGCAAGCGGGGTCTGACCGCCCCACGGCCGCATACAACGGGCTTGCCGAGCTGAACGCGGATGAGCTCCAGGCCACGTACGACATGCACAAGACCAACACGAAGAAGCTCGGCAGTGCCTTGATCCGCATGTGCGCCGCCAACCAGATCAGCTACACGCTGGATCACCACCAGCGCAGCAAGCCTAAGCGCATTGGCGGTGACACATCACACCCACCAGCTGGGTCCGCACGTCTTCAGGCTGCGGACACCCAATTCATTGCCTTGGACCCGGCCTTTTGGAAGGTCCCAGTCCTCGCCGAACCCACATCACTTGACGACGGCAAGACGTACAAGCCCAGTATCAGCCTCCACGACTACGAGAGCGGTGAACGGCTGCTGCAACACCACCTCGAGCAGGGTAAGCGTACCACGGGTCAGCTTGCGATTGCTGTCATGGGCCCAAAAAACGATAACTACGTCGGTACCGAGCTCGCCGTCCCCGTGCTGAAGCGTCACCCCAAGGCGCCCAAAGTGGTCCACACGCACGTCCCCGTGACCGTGTACCAGCTGGGCACCAAGGAAGTCGCCTGCACGGAAAAAGTAGCCGTCGCCACCATCGACCCTGCCGACCACGTATGCTGGATTCGGGCGACCATACATGAAACCGAGGCCATCGCCGCAGTCCCCTCCATGCATCAGGCCTTCGAGGACCAGTTCTCGGGAGGTGCCCCCGTGAACGGTGGTCCACGCGCCAAGGGTCCTTTCCGAAGGGACTCCCCTCCACAGGACAAGGCGCGCCAAAAACCAAAAGCACAGGGAGTCCAAGAAAGACGCTCGCCGCCAGGTGCTCGATAGTCAGCTCCAGGACACCTTCAAGGCCCTCTTCCACGGCAACTTTAAAGCCGTCACCATCCTCGAACCCTGCAAAAGCCTAGGCAGGTATGGATCGGGCGTCGGAAAGAGGTCCCTGGCTGCCACCTTCGGCGTCAGTCTTCAAGCGGTTGACAAGGTCTTGGCGGGTTCAGGGCAACTCGGCGCCACCTACGACCTCAGCAACGTAGGTGCAGACGAGCCCACTGCAGACAAGTACCAGACCGTGTGGTTCCCTGAGGACCAGCCCATCACGATGGCAGATGCGTTCCAGAAGTCGGTGGATTTCAAGGCCCTGGGAGTCGTCAGGCACGGCAAGTCAGGCTTATTGGGGATCCGTGTTTCACGAGGGTCAGACGCCGCCAAGGCTGCTGCCGTCAGCATCCGCGGCTGCGAAGCCACCCTCGCCAAGACGCGCTACCGCATCACTGGCATTGCGGCACGCCACGCCACGCTGACCCAGCTCGCCAAGACTCTCACGGGCCCGTCCGTCAAATGGGACTGTGAGGTCTACCACACCGCCTGGGACCCAGCCACTTCGGCTCAGTTTGCCTTAGTGCGCGCCCATCGTCCCCCACCCACATATACGGTACAGGTCGCAGGGTGCCCCATCCCGTGGAGCATCACCGAGGCCCCGTTGGCTGAGGTGGTGCCGAAGAGGGACAACGTTACCATCGTCACGCCTACCACCATCACAGAGCCTGTGACGCCGCCAGCCCGTGGTGGCGGCTTCAGCCCCGCCACTGGCACACTCCTCACCAAAGCGGCCCAGAGCCCTTACCTCCACGACCTCATGACTGCCACGCCCAAAGGCAAGGGCGTCGCACCGCTCCTGATCCCCAAGGAGGAGCCTTTAGCCAAGCGCCACCGATCCTCCAGTGGGAAACGCGACGCCACGCCGCACGCAAGATCACACGGCGCCCCAGGCCGCAGCTCCTCTGCACCCCCGCACGGCACGGACGGAGCTGCCGAGCAGACGGCCGTCCAAGGATCAGGTGGTCATGACCCGCAGCTTGGCACGGTGGCGGCTGAAGGTGGGGGCCACACCGAAGGGGACGCTGCCACAGCCGCCGAAGTACCAGGCGACGCTGACGACGTCGAGATCCTTTCATCAGGTGATGAATACAGCGTGGCTTCCCACGAACTCAACACCTTCGGCGAACGCTTCGCATCGGCCCCTAAACTGCCAGATGCCGCCACGACCCGCATCCAACACATGGAACAACAGCACGAGCTGCTTGCCAACACGGTGGATAACATGCAGGTTCAGCTTGCGGGCGTTCTCTCCTCCCAGGCCACACTCACGGAGCACGTCTCAGGTTTGGAACGGGGGCTTGCCACCGTCGTCACCCAGCAACAGACGGCAACCGCCGAAGCCGCTGCACTGCGTGGCGACATCCAGGCCCTCCTCGGGCACCTCACGGGGGGCACCATCCACCTGCCACAGGTGGCCACTCTCGAAACTAAGAAGGAGGAAGCTGCATCAGTTGCCGATCCCGTGGTTGTCTGCGGGTGGATCGACCAGCCAGGCCGGGTCACCCCAGGGACGGGGCCCCCAGGGGCTGACAAAGGCAAAGACAAGGGTCGGGCCACCCAGGAACCCTATTGAAGGTGCCTCAGAGAGCCTGCCTCAGCCCTCCGAGGAAGCGCCTTCAGAGGCATCTCTTCTCTCTTCGCGTCGTATCTCTTTCTTGTCATATCATGTCAGTTTTGGCAGCAGCACGCGCAAGCTATCTGGTGTAGGGACACCCGTCATCTTGCAGGGGGCGTGATTGTTGCAATGTACATGAGCATGCAGGGGTATCTGAGGATGCGTGCTGACATGCAGCTTTTGGCTCATCGCTCGCGCCGCCCGCCAGGCCTCGCCATCATGTGGCGCCTTGCCTGCAGCCTGGCCCTCCCCTCGCTCGCTGGAGCACACCCGTCTTCAGGCGGTGCGCCCCAGCATGGAGGTGAGGTTTTCCTGCGACATGCTGAACGTGGGACTCTTTTTTACCTTTACGATGACAGCATCTACAAGTACGATCACTGCACCATTTTGGACCCGATCGTGAACAGCACCGCAGCAGCGGGTCCGTGCGGCAACGGACCGCTGGGCGCCATCGTGAGCGCATGCACGCCCTTGTCAACTACGACACATGCATCGAAATCCACCCCCAGCGTGGCCTCGACCGTGGTGCAGCAGATCCTTGACGGGGACGTTGATATAGGCCAGGCACGCAGTGGCGGCTTCAGCCCCGCTTTCGTGCCCCGCTATAGCCCCACGGGTCTCACCACCCCCCTGTGCGCTAGGGGCGAACCCGAGGAGGACCCCGATTTCTGGCACCTGATGATGATCCGCGCCCGGCTCATACCGTGCGCTGTGGCGTGGGCACCAGGTGAGGACCACCAGAACGTGTTCTGGGCATGGCTCGAGGACTGCGTCCCGTACATCCTGGCGACGCTTCATCTGCCACAGTACGATCACCTCTTCCAGGAGGACTCTGAGGACACAACCGACGCCCTGCGCCAGCTCACCGCGTTCGACATGTGCGAGGACATCTGGTATAGAGCGGGCCCCGACAGACAGCGCACAAACCGCAACCTCACTCTTATCCAAGGCAGCCGCGAGTATTCCACCCGCTACTTTGGCCTCCTTCTGGAATACCAGGGTGCTCGTGCCCAGCTTGTCGGCCCTGAAGCTTTCGCGGCACCTTTGCCGCCATACCTCTCACGGGCCCACGCCTTACTACCAAGAGGCCTTCCCCCACCCGACCAAGACGCCCTGGCGTACCTCGCTGATGCGATCCTGCACCACCCGACAGACATGCAGCCGCTTGTCGAGGCGGAGCTCGCCGCGGCACCGATGGAACCGCTTAACCCACCACCGCCAGCTGGCCTCGCCCAGCACGCCACGGGTGATCAGGCCGCAGACGACCCCGTATCATGGCTGCTCCAGCACATCGCGGCCAGCGACATCAGCGACACACCCCTGGACTCGTTCCACGCGTCGGACGATATCAGCAACATATCCCTGGGCTCGGTCCACGTGGACGATAGCCAGGACGACATGGAAACCCAGGATCGCGACGGCACGACACCACCAGGCGACACGGCCCAGCGTGACCGCGACAGTGAACCCCACCTAGGGCACACCTCGTCGCACAGCAGTCCGCCCAACAACTCGGCCCAGGCCGACCCCTGCGCACAGCTCAACGACGCTGAAGGCGCCACTGCCGCCGACGCGACAAGCCATACCACTGCATCGCCAGCTCATGCCAGCCCGCGCAGTGGCGGCTTCAGCCCCGCTGCAGCACTGGCTGGACCTGGACATCCCCAGACCGCAGGTGGCAGCACCACGCCCCGCACCTCTGTATACCGTGTTAACGTGACTGACTCCAACCCCAGTGTCATTGACCACTGGCAGGCCGACATCGACAACGACCCCATCGATGATGAGTACCCAGATGCCAGCGGTTCCCACGAGCCCCAGCACAGCGCAGCGGCATCACGACACTGTGGCTGCCTCATCTGCCTCTTTGTGGCCACGTACGCCATCGTGATAGCAATGCCGTACAAGGACCAGATCGATGGGTACTTGCCGACACCGAGCCGAGACCCCAGCTACCGACAACGACGACGACGTGAAGCGGCGGCACCAGGCCCATCTGTGCCCACCACATCCCGACGCACAACGACATACAACGTCACGTCCGCATTGTGGGCCACTCTCAAATGGACCAGCGTCAAACTCAGAGATAGCGTCTCGGGCGGAGCCAGCGCAGTCGGGGTCGGCCTCGGGGGTGTCCTGAAATGGGCCAGCGGCAAACTCGGGGCTATTGCCACGGGTGGAGTCGCGTGCGGTCTTCTACTCGTCGGCGCCAAACTTCTTGCCCAAGGAGCCGTCGGACACGTAGGAGCCCGCATCTGTGCGCGGGCCCTGGACTCATCCACAGCCCAGTGGTGCCTCCGCTGTTGCCAACCGAGCAGGAGGCCGCGCGATGAGGCCACATACACAATGCCGTGCACGCTTGCCGACGAACACGACGACCAGCACGTGCACTCACTCCGACATCCGCTGCTGCAGGAACACTACGCCGCAGCAGTTGCCGCCGCAGTCGCCGATGTCACCACCGCCACCGCCGCCGCCATCGTCGAAGTCACTGCCGCCGTATCGCGAGCCTCGTCTGTCACACCAAGATCGACCAGCCCGTCCCCGCGAGACGGCTCCAAAAGCGGCGCGGCATACGGTAACCTACCGACTAACGAGGATGCCACAGCACACGGCAGCGACACCGAGGCAAGGGAAACACGTGAGTGCACCCACGATAGCCCGTGGTCCATCTTCCGACATGCTGATGCTCGTGGTTCCTCTCCCGACGCGGACACCCAACCACCACGACGGCGAGCACGCTATGCATCACCCGCCAGGCCCCAGGCGCCTTCAGGCCCTGGTATGCCTTACACAGCCCTCAAGCCACCGACACGCAACTTACGCAACACTATCCAGCGCGACCCAGCGGTCCCCGTGCCGCCGACGAGCATCCTCAACGCCCTGTACCAAAACGGCTTTGCGCTTGGTAACAGTGGCGTGTCTACAGAGGACATCAAAGACGCTCTGCGACTCCACGACCATCCTCGATTTACCCATGATCTAACACTCCAAGCGCTGGGGCCGTGGACTGACATCATGCAGAGGCCCCCGAACCGCCTCACTTGGGTGCTGGAAGACTCGGGCGGGAACTCAGGCGAGACAATTTTCCCCTACCTCACGTGGGACCTCCGCCAACCCACCACCGACGCGCCCACTGTCTTCTGGCATGGGACCCGCGGCGACCTTGCGGCCCGTCTTGCTGCCAACGGAGGGCACCTCTTGCCAGGTCCCCGCCGTGAAGCGAAGGGCCGAACTGGCACCAACGTTGGCCGCACGTACGTGAGCGTGCACCCTTCGCTGGCCGCGTGGTACGCAATGCCGCCCCACCCGCCCTACAGTCTCGAAGACGACACCCTCGCGTGGGGACCCATCGCACTCTGGATGTGCGAGGCCACCCAACCACCGCGCGGGGAAAACAGGCACAACGTCGTGAAAGGGGAGGCCCACGGAGCGCGCCTCATTTACCCTCGGGTCCTGAGCCTCCTCATCCGCATGGACTGGTGCGCCCCCACAGAAGCTGCTTCCAGGTGCCGTGCCCTACCACACGCCTATGGCATGGGCGACTGTGCGCACGCCCTTCACATCGCTGGCTACGATCATCCAGATCTCCGTGAGGCGGCTGAAGCTCACGACCAGGAAGCTAGCACCAGGCGCAGACCAGTCATCGCGGCAGCGTGGCCACCGCCGCAGGCACTATACTCGCCAGAGGCAGCGCGAGTATGGGCCAAACAGCACTACGACACTGAAGCAGCCACCAGGGACGACCCTAACCAGCCCCGCCCACGCGTCTCGCTTCGCAAGCTCCAGCTGGACCCGAAACCACTCATCGACCTGGTGTACACTGGCTTGCAAGCCGTCCCCGTGCGGGGGCATCCTGACGCACGCGAGTCGCGCCCCAGCGGCTCCAGCCCTGGGGCCGCGTCTGGCCCACCGCGCACTCACAAGTCAGGCACAGCCCTGGCGCACAGTCCAGACCGCTCATCGACGTCATCAGGAGCCGACGAACGCCGCACGCCTTCCCTCATCAGCGCGGCCGCCGCCCTCGCCCGAGGCCACGCCCGCCCACGGCGATCCGCCTCTCGTTCGTCACGACAGAGTGGCGGAAACTCCACCTCAGACAACAATGGCATCGAGACGTGGGAGCACATTGAGACGGAAGAGGAGCCGACTGCCTACCACGTCCTCGCCTACCACGTCCGTGATGTGCGGGCCCGTGTCAATGCCCCTGGCATCGAGGTCTGGCTTGACCCTGGTGATCACCACGACGGCGCCTACTTACCGTGGGGGACGACAGTCATGGGCCATCGCGTCATTAACCCTGCGGTGGCGGGGCGGGACGGCTGGGTCATCCTCCACCACGACCACGGCGACACCACTACTAAGCTCTGGGCACCGACCCAAGTCCACGTCAAAGCGGACGACACCTGGCGCACGGTCATGGTACCAGCGGACATGGGGCCCCAGTGGATCGAGTGCCATGCCGAGGACGCTCGCCTCCCCGCCGAGGTTGTCCGCACTACAGGCCAATCCTGGTTTGCTGACGTCTGGCCCTTGTGGGATCGGCCTCGACCCCACCCAGACGGCCCAGGCACAAACGAGCATGCGCTCCCGCCTCTACCAGGACGCTGGTCTTGCCTACAGTGTCGATTCCAATGCTGTCAGTACTGTGCGGCTCGCCGCAACACGCAGCTCGGCACCTCGGGCCAACCAACGTGCCCAGACTGTGCCCGCAGCGGACTGCGTACACTTATGGACTGGTCCAGTGACTACTCTTGCAACAGTTGGACGTGTGCATACAGCACCGACAACAGGGACTCCGACACATGCTGCCTGTCCAGCAGGTGCCCCCATCCCCCCAGTCCACACAGCCTGCTCGACGTCCGTGCCACAGGGATGCCGCCGCACATCCTTGCCCGCCAATTCGGCAACGCGCCAGCCCTCCACGACCTTAAGGACCCCCCCCGAGCGCCTTCAGGCCCCGGGGGGGAACCTCCACAACCAGGCCAAGCAGGTTACCAGGGTCAATGGTACTTCCCACCGAGGCCGCGGCGCGTCCCCAGGCAGGGACTGCCTGACGGCACGAGGCGGCCACCTGGGTTCACAGGAACGAGGATGCCCGAAGAACCGTTCCCCGACCAACCTCTTTGGAGGGAAGGCTACGTGCTCTTCGGCCCCCACCAGGCCCTCAAGGAGGAATTCACCTTCAACAAGACGGTCCGCCGACCCTACTCCCTAGCCATCACCAACATGTACAGGGATCGTGTCACGGTCAGGACCGTCTGCGAGTCGATCGCCGAGCGCATCCACACTACCCGCACCCGCTGGCGAGATGTGGTACTGTACTGGGACGCCGAGGGTGGTCCTGGGCCTCAAGCCCTCGACTACGACATGCGACTCTTCGACGCCATGGTGAGCCGTGCCACGACCGAAGCCGAGCTAAACCACGACCGCAGCAACCGTGGTAGTTTCTGCCTATATGGACCAGCGCACCAGCGAGCTGTAAACATCACGGCGATCTCCGAGCCGCAGAACATCGACTACATGGAGCATGTGCGGCGATACTCACCCGTAGGGGAGACCTACCCAGACCACGCCTTCGAGCACGTCTATCGGGGCTGGCAGCGGCCCGACGTGCCCCCCATCCTCCCCGACACCCGCCCCCTCTCGAGAGCCGACCAGCAGCGATATCAACAGCACAGCAGCGCATTCAGCAGCGCGACCAACGCGACGCAGGACAGCCGAGCACGCCACGCTACCGCTCTCCCGCGCGAGTCCCGACAGGCGGCAGCACGGCCTACGGCGGGGTAGCCGCCTATTACCGTGGCCCCATAGGCGCCAGGCCCGCGGCGGCTGGAGCAGCCGCCTCCAGCTACGGCCACGCCCCCCACGCCAGGGTACACCCAGCGGTCATCGGCTACCCGCGTGCACCCGTGCAGGCCCTCCCACGGGCCACCTCGCCCGTGCCAGGGTCCACGCGCGCCTGGGGCCATTACTTAGGCCGACATGATGGCACCTCCAGCAACCAGCCCGCAGTGATAACCCCTGCGGCTTCAGCCCAGGGGGCTGCAACAAACCGTGGCAGGACAGGGCGCCCTGAAGGATGGCGTGATGCGAACGTGCGTGCTTGGCAACCGCGCCAGCACGCACCCCCGCCAAACGTGGCTGCAGCGCTGCGCCCTGCCCAGGCAAAACCTGCCCCACCTGAGCGGGAGAGGCAGCCGCTTGTCCCGCTCGTCCTCACGTACACCCAGGCGCATCACAGCGCTTCCCCGCGGCACAGCGAGGGAAGCGCCCACCACGTCAGCCCCCGCCCCGACGCTGTCGACCCTGACCAGGCCACTGCCACGGCGGAGGGCGGCACAAGCGCCTCCCGCCAGCCCAGCCCATCACCCTGCGCGGCGCCGATCCGATCCCCGAGCAGGGCGGATTCCGAGCGCGCTAATGCCCAGTCGACCTCGCCACGCGACCGCCACACGGGCGGGCGCGTCCCGCGCAGCAGGTCCTGCAGCCGCCACAGCTCACGCAAGGCCCCAGGGAGCTCCACGAGCTCGCCACCTCGCGAGACTCAGGCTGATGGCCGAGCCCCCGAAGTGGTGCCACGCTTCGGTGCCAGCGTCATCGAACCTGGCCAGGTCGACCTCGAGCCGACGCCGTCCACGGACCACGGGCCGCCGCTGCCCACCCGCGTGATCGTCCCCATCGACGAGGCGCCGACCTTCGACCCGTTCAAGAACAAGTACCGTGTCAAGGACCTTGCGGCGGGTTTCGGCGGTGGCTCACCGCTCTCACCTCAGAGTCGGGGCGGAGCCCCGCCACCTCAGCCGCTGCCGCGGCAGCGGCGGCCCCGCGGGGAATCAGCCCTGTCCGCAACGTGGGCCTCACGGCAGCGGGCATGGACGAGGCCCAGCGCCAGGCCACCGACCGCGCTGCTCGAGCTGTTCCACCAGATGCTGCTCATCAAGATACTGACGGGGCGGGCGCGCCACCGCAGGACGGACCAGCGGTGTCGCGTGCGCAGTATATGCGCGTGCGTTGTGCCGCTGCCGCGCCTAGCCGCCGCCGCCGGTTCGCTTTTGCTTTTGTGTTCGGCAGGACGGATCGAGGAGTCGCCTCCCTCTCCCTCTGCTGCCGTCTCACCTCTCCTCCCCTCGTCCCCTATGTACAGGAGTGAGGAGGATTTTCCGAGACAGTTTTACTGACGTTTATGAACCCCCCCTGGCGCAGTGCCGACCGTGTCCCGCCTATACTTTTGGCCTGACGGCGGCTTCAGCCCCGGTCAAGCTAATCCATAGGAACGCCATGAGCTCCTACTGTGGCCAAGCCTTCTACCTGGGCGAGGGTCAGGCTGACCTACACCGTGCGGGGCGTGCAAACCCAGCTCCACCGATGGAGACGGGCCAGGTCGCTCCATACACCTCGTCAGCCTAAACATCACCAGTCTCTCAGCGAACTGGCCAACCATCACCGCTCTTGTTGTCGACCACAACGCCGCAGTCATAGCACTGCAGGAGACCCGACATGCCAAGCCGACCAGACAAGCCATCGCTACCAGCGCCGCCAATCCACACCACGGGGGATACCACGCCAGTCCACGGGGGATACCACGCCAGTCTTGGACCTGACCTGGATCGGGCGCGAGCCCAGCGCAGAGCTGCCCACGGCGGCACAGACCACACCGTCGTGGGCAACACTGGCGCCTCGGGAGGGGTCGCCATCCTCTCTAAGGATGCCATTGTCGACTCAACTGTCGACGACACTGCGCCCTGTATCGTCGCCCTCAAGGCCAAGAAAAGATGGCACGAGGCCTTTCTCCCGCTCTGCACTCAGCACCGCCGCAGGCGGCGACGAAACAACCACGGGCCCGCGGGGATCTACATAGCGAGCCTCTACGGGATTGCTGGAGGAGACAGCACAGCTCTTTTTCGGCTCGCTGACTGCGCCGCCGCTAGGGTCGGCTCAGCCCCCTACTTCATCTGCATGGACGCCAATACGAACATAGACGACAATCCACACCTTCTGCACATGTTGCAGCACGGATGGTTCAACGTCGCTGAGGGCACACCAGACCACACCATGCACACATACGGCAATATCCCTGACTGGGACCGCTTCACCAAGTGCCCCCGCACTTCGCGCATCGATTATATCATTGCCAACCAAGCGGCGCGATCCCTTGTCACCGACTTCTGCTACCTTCGCGACTTGCCAGCGAAGTCTCATGTTGGCCTGCAGGTCACGCTTGACCTCAGTCGCCTCGACCATACGGCCCGACGCCTTCTCGCCCCCACGCCCTACCCTCCCAACGATGGAGCTCACGAGGGTCACGAACTGCAGGCATTAGGGACCCTCATCGCTGGGCGATATCAGGACCGCATGGAACAGGCCAACACACGCGACGACGTGGAACGCATGTTCGCCCTGGCTAACGAGGCCAGTCATGAGTACCATCTCACCCGTCTGCGCGACCTGCCACCTCCACCCCCCGACCACCCAAAAAAGAAGCCCCCCACCATGCACGGGCTCACGCCCATGTTCGAGGAGCGACCAGTTGTCCCCCGCGCCTTCCCCACCTACGGAGCGTCCACGATACACGTGAACCGACTGCGCAAGCTCCATCGGCAACTCTGTGAGCTTCGCTTCATCGGACAGCACCATCATTTAGATTGCCGTGCCATCCCGCCGTACCTCGCGCAGCGCATCGACTGCACGTGGACCGCGGCCCGCCTCCTATGTCACAAGCTGCGCCCCACGGTTCTCCTTGACTTCCCCGAGGCCTGGACCCCCGACGAGCCAGCACCTCACGGAGAGCACCTTGACGGTTTGATCCAAAACCTCGACTAAGAGCTGGCGCGACGTGCGAACCGTGCCAAAGCTGAACGCATCAAGATATGGGCTGAGGGCGTCCGCGAGCCAAGCGGGCGAAAGGCGGCCATATACGCACGGGCTGCTGACAGCTCGCCCACGGCGTATCTCCGCACGCCTTCCACACCTGACGATACGCAACTCCGCTGCGACACCAAGTCCTTCAAACCTGACAAAGCTAGCACGGACGATAGCGACGCTGACACCGAAGCTGGCGGCTTCAGCCCCAGCGACGGTAGTTCGCCCGACACGGACAGCGACGAAGACCACACTCGTGAACCACCACCTGCGCAAGTCCCCGACATCCTCCCTGCCAGCGCCATTGTTGCTAACACCAAGGACATGCTTAAGCTCATGGTCGACACCTGGGAGCCCATCTTGGGCAGGTACCGCGCCCGTGCAGGACATGACGCCGAAGCCATGCCGACGTGGGCTGACTTATACGACGAGTACCGACAAGAGCTGCCTACGCCATCACCAGCTACCCCTTTCCACCTCACCGACGACCAACTCATCCACTTTATTCGCACCCGTTCACCGCGCCGTGCGGGGGGACTGGACGGCTGGACTACTAAGGAGGCTAAGGAGTTGCCCGACGACATCCTTCGCCTCTTCGCCAGCGTCTTACGCGCTATGCAACGCACTGGCACCATCCCAGAACCCCTCCTTCATGTGCCAAACCCGTGCCTCCGAAAAGGCCGAGGCGAACTCCCAACGGACCAACGACTTCTCTCGGTGCTTTCCGTTTGGATGTATGCGTACCGCAGCCTCACGGACTGGCGGAAAGGATGGACCCACGCCACGAGCTTTGGCGCTGTCCCCAAAGCCACCATTGGGGACGTCAGCACCTCTCTTGCCCTGCGCATCGAACACGCCAGGGCCTTACTCCTTCCCTTAGCTGGGGCTGCCCTTGACCGACAGAAGTGTTTCGACTACCTCATCACGGACATCTGCCTTTACCTTGCGCTTCACGCGGGGTGCCCCCAAGACATCGTTACTGTCCGCAGAAACTTCTACAGTCGCCACAAACGCTACATCCGC
>CAUYUJ010017838.1:357084-399584 GCA_963575745.1 Prorocentrum cordatum
GCCGCATACAACGGGCTTACCGAGCTGAACGCGGATGAGCTCCAGGCCACGTACGACATGCACAAGACCAACACGAAGAAGCTCGGCTGTGCCTTGATCCGCATGTGCGCCGCCAACCAGATCAGCTACACGCTGGATCACCACCAGCGCAGCAAGCCTAAGCGCATTGGCGGTGACACATCACACCCACCAGCTGGGTCCGCACGTCTTCAGGCTGCGGACACCCAATTCATTGCCTTGGACCCGGCCTTTTTGAAGGTCCCAGTCCTCGCCGAACCCACATCACTTGACGACGGCAAGACGTACAAGCCCAGTATCAGCCTCCACGACTACGAGAGCGGAGAACGGCTGCTGCAACACAACCTCGTGCAGGGTAAGCGTACCACGGGTCAGCTTGCGATTGCTGTCATGGGCCCAAAAAACGATAACTACGTCGGTACCGAGCTCGCCGTCCCCGTGCTGAAGCGTCACCCCAAGGCGCCCAAAGTGGTCCACACGCACGTCCCCGTGACCGTGTACCAGCTGGGCACCAAGGAAGTCGCCTGCACGAAAAAAGTAGCCGTCGCCACCATCGATCCTGCCGACCACGTATGCTGGATTCGGGTGACCATGCATGAAACCGAGGCCATCGCCGCAGTCCCCTCCATGCATCAGGCCTTCGAGGACCAGTTCTCGGGAGGTGCCCCCGTGAACGGTGGTCCACGCGCCAAGGGTCCTTTCCGAAGGGACTCCGCTCCACAGGACAAGGCGCGCCAAAACCAAAAGCACAGGGAGTCCACGAAAGACGCTCGCCGCCAGGAGCTCGATAGTCAGCTCCAGGACACCTTCAAGGCCCTCTTCCACGGCAACTTTAAAGCCGTCACCATCCTCGAACCCTGCAAAAGCCTAGGCAGGTTTGGATCGGGCGTCGGAAAGAGGTCCCTGGCTGCCACCTTCGGCGTCAGTCTTCAAGCGGTCGGCAAGGTCTTGGCGGGTTCAGGGCAACTCGGTGCCACCTACGACCTCAGCAACGTAGGTGCAGACGAGCCCACTGCAGACAAGTATCAGACCGTGCGGTTCCCTGAGGACCAGCCCATCACGATGGCAGATGCGTTCCAGAAGTCGGTGGATTTCAAGGCCCTGGGAGTCGTCAGGCACGGCAAGTCAGGCTTATTGGGGATCCGTGTTTCACGAGGGTCAGACGCCGCCAAGGCTGCTGCCGTCAGCATCCGCGGCTGCGAAGCCACCCTCGCCAAGACGCGCTACCGCATCACTGGCATTGCGGCACGCCACGCCACGCTGAGCCAGCTCGCCAAGACTCTCACGGGCCCGTCCGTTAAATGGGACTGCGAGGTCTACCACACCGCCTGGGACCCAGCCACTTCGGCTCAGTTTGCCTTAGTGCGCGCCCATCGTCCCCCACTCACATATACGGTACAGGTCGCAGGGTGCCCCATCCCGTGGAGCATCACCGATGCCCCGCTGGCTGAGGTGGTGCCGAAGAGGGACAACGTTACCATCGTCACGCCTACCACTATCACAGAGCCTGTGACGCCGCCAGCCCGTGGTGGCGGCTTCAGCCCCGCCACTGGCACACTCCTCACCAAAGCGGCCCAGAGCCCTTACCTCCACGACCTCATTACTGCCACGCCCAAAGGCAAGGGCGTCGCACCGCTCCTGATCCCCAAGGAGGAGCCTTTAGCCAAGCGCCACCGATCCTCCAGTGGGAAACGCGACGCCACGCCGCACGCAAGACCACACGGCGCCCCAGGCCGCAGCTCCTCTGCACCCCCGCACGGCACGGACGGAGCTGCCGAGCAGACGGCCGTCCAAGGATCAGGTGGTCATGACCCGCAGCTTGGCACGGTGGCGGCTGAAGGTGGGGGCCACACCGAAGGGGGCGCTGCCACAGCCGCCGAAGTACCAGGCGACGCTGACGACGTCGAGATCCTCTCATCAGGTGATGAATACAGCGTGGCTCCCCACGAACTCAACACCTTCGGCGAACGCTTCGCATCGGCCCCTAAACTGCCAGATGCCGCCACGACCCGCATCCAACACATGGAACAACAGCACGAGCTGCTTGCCAACACGGTGGATAACATGCAGGTTCAGCTTGCGGGCGTTCTCTCCTCCCAGGCCACACTCACGGAGCACGTCACAGGTTTGGAACGGGGGCTTGCCACCGTCGTCACCCAGCAACAGACGGCAACCGCCGAAGCCGCTGCACTGCGTGGCGACATCCAGGCCCTCCTCGGGCACCTCACGGGGGGCACCATCCACCTGCCACAGGTGGCCACTCTTGAAACTAAGAAGGAGGAAGCTGCATCAGTTGCCGATCCCGTGGTTGTCTGCGGGTGGATCGACCAGCCAGGCCAGGTCACCCCAGGGACGGGGCCCCCAGGGGCTGACAAAGGCAAAGACAAGGGTCGGGCCACTCAGGAACCCTATTGAAGGTGCCTCAGAGAGCCTGCCTCAGCCCTCCGAGGAAGCGCCTTCAGAGGCATCTCTTCTCTCTTCGCGTCGTATCTCTTTCTTGTCATATCATGTCAGTTTTGGCAGCAGCACGCGCAAGCTATCTGGTGTAGGGACACCCGTCATCTTGCTGGGGGCGTGATTGTTGCAATGTACATGAGCATGCAGGGGTATCTGAGGATGCGTGCTGACATGCAGCTTTTGGCTCATTGCTCGCGCCGCCCGCCAGGCCTCGCCATCATGTGGCGCCTTGCCTGCAGCCTGGCCCTCCCCTCACTCGCTGGAGCACACCCGTCTTCAGGCGGTGCGCCCCAGCATGGAGGTGAGGTTTTCCTGCGACATGCTGAACGTGGGACTCTTTTCTACCTTTACGATGACAGCATCTACAAGTACGATCACTGCACCATTTTGGACCCGATCGTGAACAGCACCGCCGCCGCGGGTCCGTGCGGCAACGGACCGCTGGGCGCCATCGTGAGCGCATGCACGCCCTTGTCAACTACGACACATGCATCGAAATCCACCCCAGCGTGGCCTCGACCGTGGTGCAGCAGATCCTTGACGGGGACGTTGATACAGGCCAGGCACGCAGTGGCGGCTTCAGCCCCGCTGTCGTGCCCCGCTATAGCCCCACGGGTCTCACCACCCCCCTGTGCGCTAGGGGCGAACCCGAGGAGGACCCCGCTTTCTGGCACCTGATGATGATCCGCGCCCGGCTCATACCGTGCGCTGCGGCGTGGCCACCAGGTGAGGACCACCAGGACGTGTTCTGGGCATGGCTCGAGGACTGCGTCCCGTACATCCTGGCGACGCTTCATCTGCCACAGTACGATCACCTCTTCCAGGAGGACTCTGAGGACACAACCGACGCCCTGCGCCAGCTCACCGCGTTCGACATGTGCGAGGACATCTGGTATAGAGCGGGACCCGACAGACAGCGCACAAACCGCAACCTCACTCTTATCCAAGGCAGCCGCGAGCATTCCACCCGCTACTTTGGCCTCCTTCTGGAATACCAGGGTGCTCGTGCCCAGCTTGTCGGCCCTGAAGCTTTCGCGGCACCTTTGCCGCCATACCTCTCACGGGCCCACGCCTTACTACCAAGAGGCCTTCCCCCACCCGACCAAGACGCCCTGGCGTACCTCGCTGATGCGATCCTGCACCACCCGACAGACATGCAGCCGCTTGTCGAGGCGGAGCTCGCCGCGGCACCGATGAACCGCTTAACCCACCACCGCCAGCTGGCCTCGCCCAGCACGCCACGGGTGATCAGGCCGCAGACGACCCCGTATCATGGCTGCCCCAGCACATCGCGGCCAGCGACATCAGCGACACACCCCTGGACTCGTTCCACGCGTCGGACGATATCAGCAACATATCCCTGGGCTCGGTCCACGTGGACGATAGCCAGGACGACATGGAAACCCAGGATCGCGACGGCACGACACCACCAGGCGACACGGCCAAGCGTGACCGCGACAGTGAACCCCACCTAGGGCACACCTCGTCGCACAGCAGTCCGCCCAACACCTCGGCCCAGGCCGACCCCTGCGCACAGCTCAACGACGCTGAAGGCGCCACTGCCGCCGACGCGACAAGCCATACCACTGCATCGCCAGCTCATGCCAGCCCGCGCAGTGGCGGCTTCAGCCCCGCTGCAGCACTGGCTGGACCTGGACATCCCCAGACCGCAGGTGGCAGCCACACGCCCCGCACCTCTGTATACCGTGTTAACGTGACTGACTCCAACCCCAGTGTCATTGACCACTGGCAGGCCGACATCGACAACGACCCCATCGATGATGAGTACCCAGATGCCAGCGGTTCCCACGAGCCCCAGCACAGCGCAGCGGCATCACGACACTGTGGCTGCCTCATCTGCCTCTTTGTGGCCACGTACGCCATCGTGATAGCAATGCCGTACAAGGACCAGATCGATGGGTACTTGCCGACACCGAGCCGAGACCCTAGCTACCGACAACGACGACGACGTGAAGCGGCGGCACCAGGCCCATCTGTGCCCACCACATCCCGACGCACAACGACATACAACGTCACGTCCGCATTGTGGGCCACTCTCAAATGGACCAGCGTCAAACTCAGAGATAGCGTCCCGGGCGGAGCCAGCGCAGTCGGGGTCGGCCTCGGGGGTGTCCTGAAATGGGCCAGCGGCAAACTCGGGGCTATTGCCACGGGTGGAGTCGTGTGCGGTCTTCTACTCGGCGGCGCCAAACTTCTTGCTCAAGGAGCCGTCGGACACGTAGGAGCCCGCATCTGTGCGCGGGCCCTGGACTCATCCACAGCCCAGTGGTGCCTCCGCTGTTGCCAACCGAGCAGGAGGCCGCGCGATGAGGCCACATACACAATGCCGTGCACGCTTGCCGACGAACACGACGACCAGCACGTGCACTCACTCCGACATCCGCTGCTGCAGGAACACTACGCCGCAGCAGTTGCCGCCGCAGTCGCCGATGTCACCACCGCCACCACCGCCGCCATCGTCGAAGTCACGGCCGCCGTATCGCGAGCCTCGTCTGTCACACCAAGATCGACCAGCCCGTCCCCGCGAGACGGCTCCAAAAGCGGCGCGGCATACGGTAACCTACCGACTAACGAGGATGCCACAGCACACGGCAGCGACACCGAGGCAAGGGAAACACGTGAGTGCACCCACGATAGCCCGTGGCCCATCTTCCGACATGCTGATGCTCGTGGTTCCTCTCCCGACGCGGACACCCAACCACCACGACGGCGAGCACGCTATGCATCACCCGCCAGGCCCCAGGCGCCTTCAGGCCCTGGTATGCCTTACACAGCCCTCAAGCCACCGACACGCAACTTACGCAACACTATCCAGCGCGACCCAGCGGTCCCCGTGCCGCCGAAGAGCATCCTCAACGCCCTGTACCAAAACGGCCTTGCGCTTGGTAACAGTGGCGTGTCTACAGAGGACATCAAAGACGCTCTGCGACTCCACGACCATCCTCGATTTACCCATGATCTAACACTCCAAGCGCTGGGGCCGTGGACTGACATCATGCAGAGGCCCCCGAACCGCCTCGCTTGGGTGCTGGAAGACTCGGGCGGGAACTCAGGCGAGACAATCTTCCCCTACCTCACGTGGGACCTCCGCCAACCCACCACCGACGCGCCCACTGTCTTCTGGCATGGGACCCGCGGCGACCTTGCGGCCCGTCTTGCTGCCAACGGAGGGCACCTCTTGCCAGGTCCCCGCCGTGAAGCGAAGGGCCGAACTGGCACCAACGTTGGCCGCACGTACGTGAGCGTGCACCCTTCGCTGGCCGCGTGGTACGCAATGCCGCCCCACCCGCCCTACAGTCTCGAAGACGACACCCTCGCGTGGGGACCATCGCACTCTGGATGTGCGAGGCCACCCAACCACCGCGCGGGGAAAACAGGCACAACGTCGTGAAAGGGGAGGCCCACGGAGCGCGTCTCATTTACCCTCGGGCCCTGAGCCTCCTCATCCGCATGGACTGGTGCGCCCCCACAGAAGCTGCTTCCAGGTGCCGTGCCCTACCACACGCCTATGGCATGGGCGACTGCGCGCACGACCTTCACATCGCTGGCTACGATCATCCAGATCTCCGTGAGGCGGCTGAAGCTCACGACCAGGAAGCTAGCACCAGGCGCAGACCAGCCATCGCGGCAGCGTGGCCACAGCCGCAGGCACTATACTCGCCAGAGGCAGCGCGAGTATGGGCCAAACAGCACTACGACACGGAAGCAGCCACCAGGGATGACCCTAACCAGCCCCGCCCACGCGTCTCGCTTCACATGCTCCAGCTGGACCCGAAACCACTCATCGACCTGGTGTACACTGGCTTGCAAGCTGTCCCCGTGCGGGGCATCCTGACGCACGCGGGTCGCGCCCCAGCGGCTCCAGCCCTGGGGCCGCGTCGGGCCCACCACGCACTTACAAGTCAGGCACAGCCCTGGCGCACAGTCCAGACCGCTCATCGACGTCATCAGGAGCCGACGAACGCCGCACGCCTTCCCTCATCAGCGCGGCCGCCGCCCTCGCCCGAGGCCACGCCCGCCCACGGCGATCCGCCTCTCGTTCGTCACGACAGAGTGGCGGAAACTCCACCTCAGACAACAGTGGCATCGAGACGTGGGAGCACATTGAGACGGAAGAGGATCCGACTGCCTACCACGTCCTCGCCTACCACGTCCGTGATGTGCGGGCCCGTGTCAATGCCCCTGGCATCGAGGTCTGGCTTGACCCTGGTGATCACCACGACTGCGCCTACTTACCGTGGGGGACGACAGTCATGGGCCATCGCGTCATTAACCCTGCGGTGGCGGGGCGGGACGGCTGGGTCATCCTCCACCACGACCACGGCGACACCACTACTAAGCTCTGGGCACCGACCCAAGTCCACGTCAAAGCGGACGACACCTGGCGCACGGTCATGGTACCAGCGGACATGGGGCCCCAGTGGATCGAGTGCCATGCCGAGGGCGCTCGCCTCCCCGCCGAGGTTGTCCGCACTACAGGCCAATCCTGGTTTGCTGACGTCTGGCCCTTGTGGGATCGGCCTCGACCCCACCCAGACGGCCCAGGCACAAACGAGCATGCGCTCCCGCCTCTACCAGGACGCTGGTCTTGCCTACAGTGTCGATTCCAATGCTGTCAGTACTGTGCGGCTCGCCGCAACACGCAGCTCGGCACCTCGGGCCAACCAACGTGCCCAGACTGTGCCCGCAGCGGACTGCGTACACTTATGGACTGGTCCACGGACTACTCTTGCAACAGTTGGACTTGTGCATACAGCACCGACAACAGGGACTCCGACACATGCTGCCTGTCCAGCAGGTGCCCCCATCCCCCCAGTCCACACAGCCTGCTCGACGTCCGTGCCACAGGGATGCCGCCGCACATCCTTGCCCGCCAATTCGGCAACGCGCCAGCCCACCACGACCTCAAGGAACCCCCCCGAGCGCCTTCAGGCCCCGGGGGGAACCTCCACAACCAGGCCAAGCAGGTTACCAGGGTCAATGGTACTTCCCACCGAGGCCGCGGCGCGTCCCCAGGCAGGGACTGCCTGACGGCACGAGGCGGCCACCTGGGTTCACAGGAACGGGGATGCCCGAAGAACCGTTCCCCGACCAACCTCTTTGGAAGGAAGGCTACGTGCTCTTCGGCCCCCACCAGGCCCTCAAGGAGGAATTCACCTTCAACAAGACGGTCCGCCGACCCTACTCCCTAGCCATCACCAACATGTACAGGGACCGTGTCACGGTCAGGACCGTCTGCGAGTCGATCGCCGAGCGCAACCACACTACCCGCACCCGCTGGCGAGATGTGGTACTGTACTGGGACGCCGAGGGTGGTCCTGGGCCTCAAGCTCTCGACTACGACATGCGACTCTGCGACGCCATGGTGAGCCGTGCCACGACCGAAGCCGAGCTAAACCACGACCGCAGCAACCGTGGTAGTTTCTGCCTCTATGGACCAGCGCACCAGCGAGCTGTCAACATAACGGCGATCTCCGAGCCGCAGAACATCGACTACATGGAGCATGTGCGGCGATACTCACCCGTAGGGGAGACCTACCCAGACCACGCCTTCGAGCACGTCTATCGGGGCTGGCAGCGGCCCGACGTGCCCACCATCCTCCCCGACACCCGCCCCCTCTCGAGAGCCGGCCAGCAGCGATATCAACAGCACCAGCAGCGCATTCAGCAGCGCGACCAACGCGACGCAGGACAGCCGAGCACGCCACGCTACCGCTCTCCCGCGCGAGTCCCGACAGGCGGCAGCACGGCCTACGGCGGGGCTGCCGCCTATTACCGTGGCCCCATAGGCGCCAGGCCCGCGGCGGCTGGAGCAGCCGCCTCCAGCTACGGCCACGCCCCTCACGCCAGGGTGCACCCAGCGGTCATCGGCTACCCGCGTGCACTCGTGCAGGCCCCCCCACGGGCCACCTCGCCCGTGCCGGGGTCCACGCGCGCCTGGGGCCATTACTCAGGCCGACATGATGGCACCCCCAGCAACCAGCCCGCAGTGATAACCCCTGCGGCTTCAGCCCAGGGGGCAGCAACAAACCGTGGCAGGACTGGGCGCCCCGAAGGATGGCGTGATGCGAACGTGCGCGCTTGGCAACCGCGCCAGCACACGCCCCCGCCAAACGTGGCTGCAGCACTGCGTCCTGCCCAGGCAAAACCTGCCCCACCTGAGCGGGAGAGGCAGCCGCTTACCCCGCTCGTCCTCACGCACATCCAGGCGCATCATAGCGCCTCCCCGCGGCACAGCGAGGGAAGCGCCCACCACGTCAGCCCCCGCCCCGACGCTGTCGACCCTGACCAGGCCACAGCCACGGCGGAGGGCGGCACAAGCGCCTCTCGCCAGCCCAGCCCATCACCCTGCGCGGCGCCGATCCGATCCCCGAGCAGGGCGGATTCAGAGCGCGCAAATGCCCAGGCGACCTCGCCACGCGACCGCCACACGGGCGGGCGCGTCCCGCGCAGCAGGTCCTGCAGCCGCCACAGCTCACGCAAGGCCCCAGGGAGCTCCACGAGCTCGCCACCTCGCGAGACTCAGGCTGATGGCCGAGCCCCCGAAGTGGTGCCACGCTTCGGTGCCAGCGTCATCGAACCTGGCCAGGTCGACCTCGAGCCGACGCCGACCACGGACCACGAGCCGCCGCTGCCCACCCGCGTGATCGTCCCCATCGACGAGGCGCCGACCTTCGACCCGTTCAAGAACAAGTACCGTGTCAAGGACCTTGCGGCGGGTTTCGGCGGTGGCTCACCGCTCTCACCTCAGAGTCGGGGCGGAGCCCCCGCCACCTCAGCCGCTGCCGCGGCAGCGGCGGCCCCGCGGGGAACCAGCCCTGTCCGCAACGCGGGCCTCACGGCAGCGGGCATGGACGAGGCCCAGCGCCAGGCCACCGACCGCGCTGCTCGAGCTGTTCCACCAGATGCTGCCCATCAAGATACTGACGGGGCGGGCGCGCCACCGCAGGACGGACCAGCGGTGTCGCGTGCGCAGTATATGCGCGTGCGTTGTGCCGCTGCCGCGCCTAGCCGCCGCCGCCGTTTCGCTTTTGCTTTTGTGTTCGGCAGGACGGATCGAGGAGTCGCCTCCCTCTCTCTCTGCTGCCGTCTCACCTCTCCTCCCCTCGTCCCCTATGGTACAGGAGTGAGGAGGATTTTTCGAGGCAGTTTTACTGATGTTTATGAACCCCCCCTGGCGCAGTGCCGACCATGTCTCGCCTATACTTCTGGCCTGACGGCGGCTTCAGCCCCGGTCAAGCTAATCCATAGGAACGCCATGAGCTCCTACTGTGGCCAAGCCTTCTACCTGGGCGAGGGTCAGGCTGACCTACACCGTGCGGGCGTGCAAACCCCAGCTCCACCGATGGAGGCGGGCCAGGTCGCTCCATACACCTCGTCAGCCTAAACATCACCAGTCTCTCAGCGAACTGGCCAACCATCACCGCTCTTGGTGTCGACCACAACGCCGCAGTCATAGCACTGCAGGAGACCCGACATGCCAAGCCGACCAGACAAGCCATCGCTACCAGCGCCGCCAATCCCCACCACGGGGGATACCACGCCAGTCTTGGACCTGACCTGGATCTGGCGCGAGCCCAGCGCAGAGCTGCCCACGGCGGCACAGACCACACCGTCGTGGGCAACACTGGCGCCTCGGGAGGGGTCGCCATCCTCTCTAAGGATGCCATTGTCGACTCCACTGTCGACGACACTGCGCCCTGTATCGTCGCCCTCAAGGCCAAGAAAAGATGACACGAGGGCCTTTCTCCCGCTCTGCACTCAGCACCGCCGCAGGCGGCGACGAAACAACCACGGGCCCGCTGGGATCTACATAGCGAGCCTCTACGGGATTGCTGGAGGAGACAGCACAGATCTTTTCCGGCTCGCTGACTGCGCCGCCGCTAGGGTCGGCTCAGCCCCGTATTTCATCTGCATGGACGCCAACACGAACATCGACGACAATCCACACCTGCTGCACATGATGCAGCGCGGATGGTTAACGTCGCTGAGGGCACACCAGACCACACCATGCACACATACGGCAATATCCCTGACTGGGACCGCGTCACCAAGTGCCCCCGCACTTCGCGCATCGATTATATCATTGCCAACCAAGCGGCGCGATCCCTTGTCACCGACTTCTGCTATCTGCGCGACTTGCCAGCGAAGTCCCATGTTGGCCTGCAGGTCACGCTTGACCTCAGTCGCCTCGACCATACGGCCCGACGCCTTCTCGCCCCCACGCCCTACCCTCCCAACGATGGAGCTCACGAGGGTCACGAACTGCAGGCATTAGGGACCCTCATCGCTGGGCGATATCAGGACCGCATGGAGCAGGCCGACACACGCGACGACGTGGAACGCATGTTCGCCCTGGCTAACGAGGCCAGTCATGAGTACCATCTCACCCGTCTGCGCGACCTGCCACCTCCACCGCCCGACCACCCAAAAAAGAAGCCCCCCACCATGCACGGGCTCACGCCCATGTTCGAGGAGCGACCAGTTGTCCCCCGCGCCTTCCCCACCTACGGAGCGTCCACGATACACGTGAACCGACTGCGCAAGCTCCATCGGCAACTCTGTGAGCTTCGCTTCATCGGACAGCACCATCATTTAGATTGCCGTGCCATCCCGCCGTACCTAGCGCAGCGCATCGACTGCACGTGGACCGCGGCCCGCCTCCTATGTCACAAGCTGCGCCCCACGGTTCTCCTTGACTTCCCCGAGGCCTGGACCCCCGACGAGCCAGCACCTCACGGAGAGCACCTTGACGGTTTGATCCAAAACCTCGACTTAGAGCTGGCGCGACGTGCGAACCGTGCCAAAGCTGAACGCATCAAGATATGGGCTGAGGGCGTCCGCGAGCCAAGCGGGCGAAAGGCGGCCATATACGCACGGGCTGCTGACAGCTCGCCCACGGCGTATCTCCGCACGCCTTCCACACCTGACGATACGCAACTCCGCTGCGACACCAAGTCCTTCAAACCTGACAAAGCTAGCACGGACGATAGCGACGCTGACACCGAAGCTGGCGGCTTCAGCCCCAGCGACGGTAGTTCGCCCGACACGGACAACGACGAAGACCACACTTGTGAACCACCACCTGCACAAGTCCCCGACATTCTCCCTGCCAACGCCATTGTTGCTAATACCAAAGACATGCTTAAGCTCATGGTCGACACCTGGGAGCCCATCTTGGGCAGGTACCGCGCCCGTGCAGGACATGACGCCGAAGCCATGCCGACGTGGGCTGACTTCTACGACGAGTACCGACAAGAGCTGCCTACGCCATCACCAGCTACCCCTTTCCACCTCACCGACGACCAACTCATCCACTTTATTCGCACCCGTTCACCGCGCCGTGCGGGGGGACTGGACGGCTGGACTACTAAGGAGGCTAAGGAGTTACCCGACGACATCCTTCGCCTCTTCGCCAGCGTCTTACGCGCTATGCAACGCACTGGCACCATCCCAGAACCCCTCCTTCATGTGCCAAACCCGTGCCTCCGAAAAGGCCGAGGCGAACTCCCAACGGACCAACGACTTCTCTCGGTGCTTTCCGTTTGGATGTATGCGTGGGAAGCGCAGCTTACCGCAGCCTCACGGACTGGCGGAAAGGATGGACCCACGCCACGAGCTTTGGCGCTGTCCCCAAAGCTACCATTGGGGACGTCAGCACCTCTCTTGCCCTGCGCATCGAACACGCCAGGGCCTTACTCCTTCCCTTAGCTGGGGCTGCCCTTGACCGACAGAAGTGTTTCGACTACCTCATCACGGACATCTGCCTTAACCTTGCGCTTCACGCGGGGTGCCCCCAAGACATCGTTACTGTCCGCAGAAACTTCTACAGTCGCCACAAACGCTACATCCGCATGAACGGAGCGTACTCTAAGGAATTGGCCAGGACCAACGGTCACCTCCAGGGAAGCTCTTGGTCCCTGGACGACATTAAGCTGCTCATGTGTGTGTGGACCAAGAGACAGCATCGATACGTTCCGCGATCACTCAGCACTACCTTTGTTGACGACAGCAACTCCACTACTCACACCGCGCCTGAGTTGCAGAAATCTCTTGATGAAACCGCCAAGTTTGATCGATTTTCAGGTCAACGCATTCACCCTGGCAAAGTGGCGGGGTGGGCGCTCACCGACGAGCTTCACGCCGCCGTTACCCAGCTCACTCTGGCGGAACGGCCCTTACGCGTGGTCGACTCCTTCAAGCTCGTCGGGAGTTACATCAACGCCGAGGCAGCGCCGGCTCCAGCCGCGCTTAACCTCACGGCCACCGCTGACGCCCGTGTTCGGAGGGCGACTAGTCGCCTGCCGCGCATTGGCAAGCTCCCATCGCCGATGCTTATTAAGGCGCGGCACGCCCGTTCCCTTGCTGCCAGCGTCTGTACCACGGGCACCGACATTCAAGCCCCATCAGGCCCCGTCAAAACTGCCTACAACCATGCCCTTAAGGCGGCTATCCGCCCCAAGGGAAACAAGTGGGTCGAGTTTTGGACTCTCATGGCCGTGTGCGTCCCAGGACACGCCCTGGAGATTGACGCCATCACGCAGCGTGAAGTTTTCCTGTGTCTGCGGCGACAGGTTAATCGCGACGCTACACTCTGCGGTCTCGTCAGGGATCTCCAACACCACGTTCAGACCCTGTTTGGTGGAGGACCTGTCGGACGACTTGTCCAGTCGCTCCAGCAGCTCCGTTGGACCTGGCCCACATTTGGCATCATGTACGACGACTGGGGCTGCCAGATCAGTTGGCTGAACTTACCCCAAAACGCCTTCCTTCACATGCTGCGGGCCTCACAACGCAGAGCCTTTCTGAGGAGGATCAAGCCACGGCGTCACGACCTTGGATACCTTGCCTCTGTCAGACAGGGCCTCGACCTCTTCGCCAGCACGTGGCTCGCCCGAACGAAAGGAGCAGCCAAATGCAATGCCTGGCAGCTGGCGCTCCTCCTGAACTACCTGTCGGGCGGGGACCACACCCAACAGCGACGATCCCGATCAAACACGTCTGCTGACCCCAGCCCCATCTGCCGATACTGCGACGAGGAAGAGGAAACTCAGGAGCACACTGTCCGCGACTGCAAGTGCTGGGCCCGAGAAAGACTCCCTCTCACCACCCTCATCAGTGACGAGCAGTGGGCCCGTCTTCCGCCGCACACAAGACACTGCGGGCTCTTCGATGAAGACCCAGCCCTCCTCGACCTGCAGGCCGACCTCGCGAGGGACCCGCTACCTCAGCCCATACCGCGGCCCCCACCTGAGGGAGATCCTGCGGCTTCAGCCCAGGACTCCTACACCACCTACCTTGACCACGACACTGGTTGGACATGGGTCTACGCTGCCACGGACGGTGCATGCACCAACCAAGCCATCCCATTGCTAGCACGAGCGGGCTACGGCGTCTACTACGGCATCGACCACCGCATGAACTACAGTGCACGCGTTCACGGCATTACGCAGAACGCACAGCTTGCGGAGACCCTCGCCATTGTCCACCTCACGGCATGTGCTGAACGGCCCGTACACGTTTTCGTGGACAACCAGGCGGTGGTCGATGGGTTCCAAAGTATCATCGACGGACACTCACCACCGCAGGGCACGCACGTGGAGCTCTGGGAAAAGATCCACCGATGCGTCATGGCCAAGCCCAACATGTTCCGCGTCGAGAAAATCGCAAGCCACCTGGGCGACATGGGCATCGACCTCGGGCTCATCGGGCCCATCGCGGAGGAGTTCAATCGTCAGGCTGACGCCCTCGCCACAACGGCGGCACGTACTCATAACCTTCCAGACGACATTGTCGAAGCTGCCAAAACACGACATCGCCAAGCGACCGTGCTTCATGGAGTCGCTGTCGCCATCTACGAGCGTAGACACCGCACACTCCCCCTCCCACACCGCAGGGCTGGGTTTACAGCTGCGGAACTCAACAAAATGGAACCAAATCCCCTGCTGTCTGACCAGGCACCACCCGCGGCTGGACCAGACATCCCACAGAACCCGGACGAGCTCTGGGCCGAGGCCCAACGGGCGATATTCGACGAACAGGAGGACGACCCGTTCGGCTTTGGCGGGGGCCTTGACTTCCTAGGCGACGGGCCAGCCAGCGCCAACCTTGCCCCGTCGGGCACCCGCACGTCGCCCTCGACTCCGCCACTGAGAGCGGCATCGCACCCACATGACAACGCCGCTCACCTTCAAGACGCTGACGAACAGGAGGACGACCTGTTCAGCTTCGGTGGGGGATCGGACGCTTTGGACGACGGACCAGTCAGCGAAAACCCTGCCCCGTCGGGCAACCTCTCGATGCCTACCGCGACTCCGTCCCCGAGAGCGACATCGCCCCCATACGATGATATCGGCCACCGCCAAGACGCCGACGACGACCTGGGTGACCCCCGCGGACTGAGTGGCATAGACGACGCACCGCCGACACCCCACGCTGCCGACCATGCCGCTCTACCGAGACGCCACCCTTCTACGCGGCCGACCTCAGAGCCCTCGCACGGCATCATGATTGGTCCCACCGCGCAAACCACTCCGCCCCCCCACCGGCGGCAGCCCGCGGGGGCGGCTTCAGCCCCCCCGCAGGGCACTGAACCAGACAGGCCCTCGCGCCCCGTCCACGCTTCCATCGTTGCTGAGCGAGAGGATGCGGCTCTCCCGACCTCTCGGGGCGTGGCCCTAGCGGCTCCAGCCCTGGGGTCGCGTGTTCCCCTCCAGTCACCTTTCAAGGGTGACGGACGACAGCGTACAGGGTGCCGCACTACGCTAGTCCACCATCTGGACAGGCGTACCGAGGACCTCGCCTCTGTCTCGAGGCCCTCGGCCGCTGGCACTGAGCAGCCACCCCTCACCGACCGCGAAACCGAGCTGTCCCAGGCTATGGCTGCTCTCCAGCAGAGGTGCGTTGCTCTCGCCGCGGACCTCGCCGCCGCCCAAGCTCGCCAAGGCCCTCTACTCCAGCGCCTCCACAGCGCCGGGCGAGCCTTCGCCGAGCTGCTCACGCCCTCGCCCGATGGTGCCGTGCCGTCACTCACCATCCAAGCTATGCTGTCATCGTTCCGCGGCGCTCCACCTGGTGCCCCGCGCTAATCTCCTCCTTTCTGCCTGCCCGTGTGTACGCGTGGCTCCGCGTCCACGGTGTCAGGGCGTGGGGGCGGGGGGTGCCCCGT
Source organism: Prorocentrum cordatum (assembly GCA_963575745.1). Classification (NCBI taxonomy): domain Eukaryota; class Dinophyceae; order Prorocentrales; family Prorocentraceae; genus Prorocentrum; species Prorocentrum cordatum. The sequence goes on from CAUYUJ010017838.1 coordinate 372,749, forward strand.
CACTGCGCGCCGCTTAGCGGCCAAGCGCCCAACTGGCGGTCTGCCAAGCCGCCTAGCCACGTGTCAGCACGTCGCCTTTCTTGTTGGGGCCTCTTTCTTTACGCGGTCTGACAGGTGAGATCATCATCGTCTGTCCGCCGTCTGTAGCGTCTGTCGCACTGCGCCGGGGGAGGGTTTTTTTGTTGCCCGCCCTCGTATCTAAAGGCTGCACCGCCGCAAATAGTGTTTTGCGAGTTGTCGCACCGCAGTGCGCCTCGCGGACGGACCCTGGTCCGCCTACTTGTCCGCTCTCTCTCTCTCTCTCTCTCTCTCTCTCTCTCTCTCTCTCTCTCTCTCTCTCTCTCTCTCTCTCTCTCTCTCTCTCTCTCTCTCTCTCTCTCTCTCTCTCTCTCGTCTCTCTCTCTCTTCTCTCTCTCTCTCTCTCTCTCTCTCACTCTCTCTCTCTCTCTCTCTCTCTCTCTCTCTCTCTCTCTCGTCTCTCTCTCTCTCTCTCTCCTCTCTCTCTCTCTCTCTCTCTCTCTCCTCTGCGCCCCAGCGTCTCCTCGCGGACAAGCCCCTCGCCCCGGGGGGGGATGGGGGGGGGGGGGAGGAGGAGGAGGAGGAGGGGGGGAGGGAAAGGACGAGGAGGAGGAGGAGGAGGCGCAGGGTGGAGGGGGAGGCGGAGGAGGAGGAGGAATCACATAATCATGTCAGTGGGCACGAGCGTTTCGAGGGCCCCGCTCAGTCCCACGGGCGTCGCCCCAGGTCGTCGCCAGCAAGCGGAGTAGGAGTCGGCGTTGCAAACTGAAGGGTTGCGAGTTGCAACTTGCGCGTGCGCGCGCGTGCGCGCGCGCGCGTGCGTGCGGGGGGGGGGGGGGGGGGGGGGGGCGTTGCAACGCGCGGGTTTGGCAGTTGCAAATTCAAACGTCGGCGCCGGGGCGTTGCAAAACGTTGGGTTGAGCGTTGCAATATGTGGGTTTGAGTGTTGCAAAAACGTCGGGCTGCGCGTTGCAAAAACGTCTGGTTGAGCGTTGCAATTTTTGGGTTTGAGTGTTGCAAAATGGTGGGTTGAGTGTTGCAAAATGGTGGGTTTTAGTGTTGCAATGCACGGGTTTGGGCGTTGCAAAATGGTGGGTTGAGCGTTGCAAAAACGCCGGTTTGCGCGTTGCAAAAACGCTGGGTTGAGTGTGGCAAAACGCTGTTTCGGCGAAACCGCCGACACCGAAGCATGTTTTCTCTGTGTTTTGACAGGTCCGCCGCTGTTGGGTGGCTCGTTTGTAACAAATTCGTGGCCCGTTTGCAACAAATCCGTGGCCCGTTTGCAACAAATTCGTGGCCCGGTTGCAACAAATTCGTGGCCCGTTTGCAACAAATGCGTGGCCCGTTTGCAACGCATTCTTGGCCCGGTTGCAACAAATTCTTGACCCGCGCGCAACACATTCTTGGCCCGTTTGCAACAAATTCGCGGCCCGTTTGCAGCGACTTCGCGGCCCGTTTGCAACGCATTCTTGGCATGTTTACAACAAATTCGTGGCCCGTTTGCAACGCATTCTTGGCCCGTTTGCAACGCATTCTTGGCCCGTTTGCAACGCGTAGTTGGCCCCGTTGCAACGCAGCCTTGGCCCCGGCGCAACGCTGCACCGAACTCCCTCCGCGGCCCTGCCCCCCCCCCCCAGCAAGGCGGCGCCTCGTCGAGCTGGGCTGCCAGCACGCCGGAGGCCACGTCGTCGCGCACAAGGTCGCGGCCTCGCGAACGCCCCGCCCCCCTCGCTCTTTCTGTCTCCCCTTGCACTGCCCGCGCACAACCCCAGGAAGAGACGACGTGCAGGGCGGCGACTCTCGGGGCGCCCTAGGGCCCCGGGGAGCGGCCAAGAGGGGGGCGTCCAAGAGCGGGGGGCGCAAATCATGACCGGCGGCACGTGCGCGGCCCAGCGGGGGGGCCAGGGGCGCCATGAAACCAGAAGAGGCGCCATAAAATCTGGGGCGAAATATCATGGCCCCCGCCATGATACCCACCACCCCCCCTAGTCATCACCCCCGTCGATTCTGCCCCCGAATTGTGTTATGTCCTTGCTGCAAGGTCCTTAAGGTCCTTGCTTTCGGGCCGCCCCGCGGGCCCAGGGCGGCGCCGCGGTCCCGCGAGCTCTTCTGGCACCGCGCCCTGGGACCCGGAACAAAAACATCCGACTGACATTCGACGTTCGAAGGAAGCCGACGACGACGGAAATTGAAGACGACGACGATTAGACGACGACGTCAACGACGACGATGACGACACCGACAACAACGCCGCCACCGCAGCGCCAAACCGCGCCGAACCTCTGCCCATCCTCCGCACCCTTACCCAGCCACCCGGCAATGCCTCCTGGGCCCTCCTTCTGAGAAGATGAATGGCCCAGGGCCTCCAGAGGTCACCATGCAAACGCAGGCCCAAGGGAATGGCGACCAAGACGGCGACCACGACGACCACGAGGACCACGACGACGACCACGAAGACGACGACCACGACTACGACCCCGACGACCACGAGCACGACGACGACGATGACTGGCGCCACCACCACCGCTTGCAGTCTCGAGATCAGTCAGCCCAGCTCAGCACTACCACTTGGACTCCACTTGGAGCTTTGAGATCGGTCAGCTCGGCTCAAAGGCTAGACAAAATCTCCGGGTCTCAGGGCCTAGGAGTCCAGGAGCCTAGGGGCCTAGGGGGCCAATGGCGAGTCAAGGGGCCCGCTGAGCTGGCTGATTTCGAAGCTGCAAGCGGTGGTGGCGGTGGTGGTCGTCGTCGTCCTGGTCGCGTCGTAGTCGCGGTCGTAGTCTTCGCGGTCGTCGTCGTCATCGCCATCGCAGTCGCCGTCGGCCGCTCTCACGCGCCACCGCCCAGCCATCTGGCGTTCTTTTTGACAGAATGCGGCGGCGACTGGAGTATCCTGCTGAAGCTGGCTCTCCTGACGCTAGACTTCCCCTCAGCAGACAGACTGCAAAACGGCCAAACTAGCTAATTCTGCACTTGTCATTGTTGCTGCCTCCCCGGCCTTTCCCCCCCCCCCATCTGGGCCCTGCCCCTCCAAGGACGCTCGCGCCTGCTTTCTTGCGCCAGACATCCACTCGTGCATCTCCTCCAACCCCTGACCTCCTCCCCTTCCTCCCTGGTCCCTGGCCCTTCCTCCTCCTCCTCCTCCTCTTCCTCCTCCTCCTCCTTCTCCTCATCCCCTTGCTCCTAGGTCCTTCGGTCCTTCGGTCCTTCCTGGTTCCTGGCCCTCCTTCCTGGAACTCCCCTCCACCTCCCTCCTCCATCTCAGGCCCTTCTCGGGCCCTCGCCTTCAACCCCCGGTCCCCCATCCTCCTGGGATGATCCGGGGTCCCAGGAGTCTCACTTCAAGCCGGGCGCGCGTTCACCGGTAGGCTATGGTGCCCTCCTCTGCGCCAGCGTCGCACATGTCGTACGCGAGGGTGTCAACGTTGTCCTGAGGGCCGTGCTGAATATAGCCGAGCGCATCCGCCACCTGGCTCGCTCTGAACCCGAAAGCGCCCTCGGACTGGGACGCGACGTGGGCGCTCGACTCCGCTGCCTGAAGACGGTCAAGCTCCGCTTGGAAGGACGCGCCGTTGAGCTCATTCTGGGTCGCCGGGAGCGTCAGCTCGCCCTCCTGGGCAGCCGCCCGGTGCTTCTTAGCGTCGGCCGGCGAGCCCATGCCGCCGTCGCAGGAGCGAGCCCTCTTGGCACAGCCAGGCGCCGTCGGAGGCAGAGCGTCGAAGCCCTTCCATGCCGACGGCGACGCCGAAGCCCGAGGCGGCGGAGACGGCGGCGGCGGCATCTCGGCCTCCGCGCGGCCATAGTGGCCATGGCCCTTGCCGCCCTTGCCGCCCTGGCCAATCGCCTCCGTCGGCGGCAAGGCGGCCCCAGCCACGGAAGCCCGAGGCGGTTGCAACGGCGGCGGCATCATCGCGGGTTGCGCCCCGCTTATCACAGACACAATGGACACTTCATCGTCATCGTCGGCACCGCCTGCGTGATAAGGGGGAACATCAGTGTAGACCGCGCTCTCGGCCAGCGCCTCCGCGACGTCGGCCTCGGCGAGGAGGCCCTCGGCAGCCGTGGCGATGCTTGAGTCAAGGGCGTCGTCGAGGCCTTGCTCCGCAAGCAGCTTCATCAAAGAGCGGCGCTCCAGAAAGAAGTCATCGGTCTGGCCCCGGCCCTGGGCTTCGCTCTTTTTCTTGGGTTTGTCTGGCGCCTCGACGCCTGAGTTGCTGGGGCCCCCCGCGCCCTGACTCGACGTGGCAGTGGCGGCGCCGCTGCACTTGCTGCGGATGCGGATGCACATGGGCATCAGCGCGAGGTAGTCCCGCTCGCACTCCTTCGGCAAGCCCGGGATGTTCACCACATACGTGAAGCCTGGGCGGGTCGTGCGAGGCCGTCTCTGGCCCGATGGCCCGCTGGACATCGCGGCTTGCTTCGCACCGGGAGCGACCTCGCCGCCGACTGCGCTCGCCATCTCCGCGCGAGCTTGCTGCGACTTGGCGCTGGCTCAGATCCCCCCTCGAACATTGAGCCCAAATGGTCTACTCATGCGTTGCATCCAACCTCACTCCTCCTCCCCCCCCCCCTCCTCCTCCTCCTCCTCCTCGCTACTTTGCCTCGCTACTCTGTCTCCTGCTTCTGCTCGTCCATTTCGTTTTCCTCATCCGTGATTTTGTTTTGGAGGGGGCCCTGCGCGAAGTGCCCCCCTTTCACTTCTCCTGGAGGGGCATATCTCACTGACCCAGGGGCCCGAGGGCCAAGGGCCAAGGGCCAAGAGCCAAGGGCCAAGGGCCAAGGGCCTAGGGCCTTGGCCCTCCTCCCCCCCCCATGCTTTCGCCGCAAAGAGAAGCTGCGCTCGCTCTGCGCCCGCAGCGTGCTCGGGGGTCGGACGAGGGCGACGCCATGAGAACAAGGACGACGTGGAGGAGGAGAAGGTGGAGCAGCTGGAAGGCGCAGGAGGGGGGGGGGGGGGGGGGGGGGGGGGGGGGGGGGGGGGGGGGGGGGGGGGGGGGGGGCGAGGGGGAGGAGGAGGAGGAGGAGGAGGAGAGGGAGGAGGAGGATGAGGAGGAGGAGGAGGAGTAGCAGGGGGAGGACGGGGCTCGGAGGGTCGGAGCAGAGCTCGGAGGAGAATAGGGCCGAGGCGATGGCAAGATGGACAAAGATGGACCGAGGTGTCGAGGCCTTGTTTTCTTTCCTCGCCGCAGGCCCTTCGATGGGCCGAGTTATCCGATGGTTAACCCCGCAGGGCCCCACGCTGCGTCAGGAACCAACGCGAAACGCGTCCCGACACACAGTTCTGTAGCGAGTTCTCGCCTCGAGTCAAGTTGTTTTTCGGCGCCCACTCGATTGCCGCACGTGCTACCTTTTCCAGCGCGCGGCGCCATGGGCGACGCGGTCATGCAGGCCACCTTGGCCGCCAAGCATACCGATTACACGCAGCGCATGCAGCAGCTGCAGCGCGAGGCCCAGTCGAAGGCCGAGTCGGCAGCGAAGCACATCAGAGTGCAGGACCTGGGCGAGCAGTACGAGAATGGCAGGATCAGTGTGATCTGCCGCACGTCAGCCATCCACATGACGGGCTTCGACGACATCTGGCAGCATTGCCGCTCTAGGCGGGGGTGCTGACTGGTGGCCCAAAAGGGATGCAGCACGGCAGTTCAAGGGGTCATTAGTGTACGTGGATTGTTGGCTCTACGCCGAAGCCTGCTCTAATGGCGAGACGAGCTCGGTGTTCTTGCAGGGCATGGTCGGCACGTGGTGGCCTGTTGTTGTGGGAATCCCATATCCAGTTCCCCAGTCGGGGGCACTCCCCTACACGTGTCCAGTTCTCAGCAGGAATTATGATAAGTGCTGGCTGGCGCACGTAAGCCGCTTGGCGCTGCGCAACCTCCGCGCGGTGGCGCCCGCTGCGAGTCCGAGCACATCGTCGACCGCTAGTGAGGCGCCCACTGCGAGTTTGATTTCGGCGCCCGCTGCGAGTCCGATCAAATCGTCGACCGCGAGTGAGGCGCCGACGCAGTGCGGCAGCAGTTCGTCTTCCAGTTCGGCGCCCTCCAGCATCAACTGCAGCTGGGCGGCGCCCTCCAGCATCAGCCGGGCAGCGCCCAGTGTTGCCAACGGCTTCGCCATGCCCAGTCCGGCGCCCAGTGTTGTCAGCAGTGTGGCGCCCAGCGATTCCATTAGTTGTGTCTTGGTGCCCGGCATGGCGCCCAGCGATGCCAGCAGCGCCGTCTTGGTGCCCAGCATGGCGCCCAGCGATGCCCGCAGCGCCGTCTTGGTGCCCGGCAGTTCGTCGGCCCCGCGCCGCAGGTGGGGGCAGCGCCATGGCCACCATGGAGCCTTGGGCCTAGGGCAGGGCCTAGACGACGACGACGACGACGACGGACGACGACGACGATGAAGACGACGGACGACGACGGCGACGAGACGACGACGCTGCATCTGGAATCTGGACTCTGGCGCCCGCTAGATTGTAATTTGTTGGTGGCCCGCTCACTGAGGCGGAGCATGGAATAAGTGCAGTGCATTGTGCGCTGCACTGTACCCTGCTGCTGTGCAGGCACTACCCAGCACCTACGGCGTTCTCCTCCTTCCAGGTCCTTCCGAGTGCAGGCGCTACCAGACAGTGCAGCACAGTGCAGCGCAGCGCAGACCCCCAGACGTCACCACACACAGTGCAGACCCTACCAGACAGCACCACAGCACAGGGCAGACTCTACTTAGCGGCGTCATTTTGGCTGCGGTCTAGGCCCCAAGACTCCAGGTCCTGCCAAGGCAGCTGAGCGCGCTATAGTAACTGCGGTCTAGGCTCGCCTTTCCGATTCCTGCGAGCCGCACGCTAGGCGTGGGCTCGCTTGTAACTTTATTTGGCCCCCTCGTCGTGGGGCGCCCCCAATCGCGCTCCCTTTGTGCCTAGTTACGTTTCTCGGTTTAGGGTCTCGGTCCTGGAGTCTAGGCCCTGCCAGCCTTTCCTGCGCGCCGCACGCTAGGTGTGGGCTCTCTTACACACTCCCTTTGTCCGTTGCCGCAGCGTGAATTTCACGCCATCAATAATGCGCATGCCATCCATCCATCCATCCCATTCGGGTCTTCCGTTCCGTTCTGTTCCACTCCCTCCCCCTCACTCGTCCCACCCTCCTCTCATCCTCTTCTCAGCTCCCCCTCTCCGCCCACACTGGCTGCCATCATCATAACATAACCTTCGCGCCGGGGAGAGCGGCTTCAGAGGGTAACGAGTAGATGAGGCGCGGAGTCGGGAGGCAGAGGCATATAGCATATAGGCGCAGGAGGTGGACGAGGAGGCAGAGGACGCGCTGGAAGATGAATGAGGAGGCAGAGGCATAGGCGCAGGAGGTGGATGAGGAGGCATACGCATAGGCGCAGGAGGTGGATGAGGAGGCAGAGGAGGCTGAGAGGGGGAGGCGGATAATGGGCAAGCTGCGCTGACTCGGGAGCAATGCATGTTACAGCGGCGAGGGCGCTGGAGAGCGAGTGCCAACATCATGTGGCGGTGCTGCAATGGGATCGCTCTAGCTGTTGCTCCTCCTTCTCCTCCTCCCCCTCCACCTCCTCCTCCTCTTCTTCCTCGTCCTCCTCCTCCTCCTCCTTCTCCTCCTCCTCCTCTTGCTCTTCCCCCCTTCCCCCCCCCCTCCTCCCCCCCCCCCTCCCCCCCCTCTCCTCCTCCACCTCCTCATCCTCCTCGGCGTCTGGCGCCGTGCACTCAGGATGTCCGCGGCCTCTTGGCGCCCTTGCTCTTGTCATCCGCGATCTGATCCTTGCCCGTGCCCTTGTTAGAGCCCTTGCCCTTGTCCTTGTTGCTCTTGCCTTTGCTCTTGCCCTTGCCCTTGTTGGAGCCCTTGCCCTTGCCCTTGGGCTTGTCCATGGCCTTGCTTTTGCTCTTGCGCTTGCCACTGTGAGCGCCCTTGCTCTTGCCCTCTGGGTTGCCCTTGTCCGCGCCCTCGCCCGCGATGTCGGGCGCGTCGGGGGGGCCCGTCTGGGGGGCGGGGGCGTGCTCGTTCGGCTTCGAGCGGGCCGGTGTCCATCGCCAAGCTTCGCCAACCTTGCCCTGCTCCCAATAGAGGCCGATGAGGCGGCCCTCCGAACCGTCTGGCCTCACGCAATATGTGCTCCATTCCTTGAGCTGAGTGAACGGGTGTTCCGTGCGCGGCGGCATCCGGCGAGGAGGGCGAAACGGTGCCGCTACCTCTCCTGGCGCGCGTTCATGACCAGGACTTCGAGGCGACTCCAGCCGCGGCAGCGAGGAATCTCCGGATGTCGCGGTACCTTTTCTCCTCCTGGGGAGCGTCGGCGCTGGTATTTGAGGGGCCCAAAAATATACGCCACCACCGCCTCAATCCCCCCTATCGTCTCCAAGGAGAGAGGAAACGAAGAGGAGGCAGGAGAGGGGGGTGAGGGAGGTGGCGGTGGTGCATATCATGGGGCCCCGCAGCATCGGCGTCGGAGCTGGCGCCTGCGTCGTTAGCGTTGGCGTCGTTGCTGCTGCTTGAGCTCTATTGGCGATGAGTGACGACGACGGTGGCGACGCGACGATGATGACGATGCGCCGCGCCCGCGCCCCGCAGGGTCAACGAGACGCAGATGTCCCCCCCGACGCTGAAACGAATTGGTGCGTCCGCGGCCGCGGGGGCGCTGCCGGGGGAGGGCGTCTGTTTGCCTCTGCAGTCAGCTGTTTTTTTTTTGGGGGGGGCGCCCTCGTCGCCACGGCTGGATTCGCCTCGAGGCCATGGCGTGTACTCCCCAACGTGCGACTGCACCTTGGGGAGTGCACGCACATCGAGACCCCCTTGGATGCGTCAGAGACGTCTATTGAGTGAATCGGCCCGGCGCGCAGGCGACCTCATCGTTCGACTGCCGATCACGTCGTGGCTTTTTTGGCGCGAGCATGGCGGTGCCCACCGATGAGGTCGATGCCATCCAATTGATATAGATATCAGCGCCAAATAGATCTCACTATCGATCTCACCCAATCGACCTCATTACCGATGCCACTCTCGATTCGAATATTGGTTTGAATGTCCACCTGATGCGTTTGGGGAGGGGTGCGTTCCGAGATCCACGGCCGCTCTCTCTCTCTCTCTCTCTCTCTCTCTCTCTCTCTCTCTCTCTCTCTCTCTCTCTCTCTCTCTCTCTCTCTCTCTCTCTCTCTCTCTCTCTCTCTCTCTCTCTCTCTCTCTCTCTCTCTCTCTCTCTCTCTATCTCTCTCTCTTTTTTTTTCTCTCTCTCTCTCTCTCTCTCTCTCTCTCTCTCTCTCTCTCTCTCTCTCTCTCTCTCTCGCTATATATATATATAGTCTATAGTCCATATAGTCTATGTAACTCCATGTAAGCATGTATGAATATAAGGGATAAGGGGGGGGCAGCGTGCGACCCAAGACGGCCCAAGAGGCTTCAATGACTCCAAGGATGGCTCCAAGACGGCCCAAGAGCCCCAAGACGGTGCCTCCCGAGCCCGCCCCGCCGCGGCACCAATAATTGAAACGTCATTGAACAACTCAACGCTTGCTTTCACCGGTTCGGCGCCCGCCCAGGGCCCCAAGATGCCTCCAAGGGGGCCCCGAGACTGCCCAAATGGCTTCCAGGCGGGCCCAACGAGGACTCCAAGACCAGACGGGCCATGCTCCCAATGTTGGATAAACGGGCCTTTTCGGGCATGCGTGGCTCGTCTTCCGGCGGGCCAGGTGCTTCGATCGCTGCTTTTTTCGGCTCGAGCGATTCGCTGTCTAAGCGACCGCTTGCGATCCCGACTGCGTCGAGTTGGCCAGCTCGGCGGCGCGGCAATCCAGCTCAATGCCAGATTCAGTGAAACGCGCTGGCTCGCAGTCGCAGAGGTTGGACAAGGGTAACGGCGGCAAGAAGCTCAAGTCGGACAGTGGTTTTGGTATCCCTGGGCCTTCTTCGGAGGGCTCATGGAGCCTCTTGGAGGCCCCGTCGGGCCTTCGTGGGTGCCTCGTGGGGCCCTTCTCGCTGGCGCTCCTTATGTAGGCCTTCTGTAGCCTCTTAGGTGCCTCGTGGGGCAGAGGGCGCGATGTTTTACGCTCGGTGGCCGCGATCGGTGTGAGGGGCATCACTAACGCCGCGCCAGTGCTGGAACAACTCGCCTCCCACCTCCTTCCTCTCTGAGCCTCGCACATGTCCTCGGGTGCGTGGCCCCGCCCGTCTGTGCCAGAGCAGCGTCCTTGACCTTCTCCGCCTCCTCCTCTTGCTCCTCCTTCTCCTCGAGATCGTTCTCTGGGCCATCCAGGGCCTTGGGCCAGGAAAGCCTTTGTCAGAACCCTCTCAGCGCGGAGGCTCGCCCAGTCTCTCATCGAGGCGGGCGGGATTGCCGGGCCCCGAGGAGAGGATGAGGAAGAGGAGAAAGACGCGCTGAGCTGCTCACGTCCCAGGGGGGCCAAGGCTTCAGGGAGGTGATAGAAGGCCCAAGCCCTCACTGGAGTGAGTCATGACAGGGGCTGTAGCCATTCTGGACAAATTTCTCCTTCCTTTCCCCCCCCTGGTCGGGGGCCTCCGCTGCTGGCTAGCTTTCCCTTCCTCCTGGCTTCCTCCTCGCCCTTCCTCCTCCTCCCTCGCTTCTCCGCTTCTCCGCCCCATCTCGGGGCTGTGGATCCCGCGGCGAGATAAGAAGTGCGCGCAGGTTCGTGTCGTGCCGACCCCGGCGTTGGTTTTTGACACCGCAGGGATCGTTCAACCTTGAACGATCGGCCGCTGCCGCAACGTCCGATCGTTCAACATCGATCGATTCTGGGTCGCCGGCGGCGTTCAACCTTGAACGCCCGCGCTGGGGTCGCCGCTGGTCGACGCGACGCAAACCTACAGTGCCCCAGTGGACACCCATTCCAAAGTGGGATGGGCGCTGGGGTCGCGGCAGCACCAGGAGGAGGAGGAGGTGGAGGAGGAGGAGGAGGAGGAAGGACAAGAGGACCCTGCCGCATCCCTCGCGAGGCATCCGCAGCGGCCCGAAGCCGATCTGCCGCACGGCCCGGCCGCCCGCGCCGCTGCCTGGCGGGCCCGGGCATGGGCGGCAAGGGGGCGGCGAGGGCCTCCTCCTCCCCCTCCTCCTCCTCCTCTTCTTCCTCCTCCTCCTCCCCCTCCTCCTGCCCCTCCTCCTACTCCTGCTCCTCCCCCCCCATCCTCCTCCTCCTCCTCCTCCTCCTGGGCCCCTCCTGGGGCCGCCTTGATCATTTGACTTGACACTTGAAGTTTGCGGCCGAAGTCCTCAACAACTCCTTGTCCTTGTCCTCCTCCTCCTACTCCTCCTCCTCCTCCGTCGCCCCTCCAGCCTGCCGCGGGGGCCTCAAGCAGCCGCTGGCTTGACTCTGTTCCTGGGCTTCATGTTGAAGCCCGTCACCTTGACCTGGTACGCGTCCTCCTGGCGGCTCTCGCGCAGCATCGGCACCCCGCGGTCCAGCCACTTGGCCAGCTCGCGGGCGACCTTCTCGTCGTCGCCTGGCACGTCGCTCTTGTATGCCACGTGGAGGCTGCAGTTCTTGTGCATGTTGCACGTCGCCTTGATGCTGGACTTGACCCGCCTGAGGCTGCCTACTCGAGCACCTGGCTGGTCGGGCGGTTGCGGATGCTTCAACTTGAACCACCAGCCTGCGCACTCCACGATGTTGATCAGTTCGAGCTGCTGCTGCTGCTGCTCGGGCCCAAGCTCAGCAGGAGGGTCGGACTGATGTTGCTCTGGGCCAGGGCCGTCGGGCTCAGACGGCGGCTTAGGCTTGGGCTCGGGCCCCCCGGTGCCGTCGCCCTCGGGCTCGTCGGCCTGCGCCTCCATGCGCTCGTTGTGCTCCTCCCCCTCGATGGTGCGTTGCAGCTCGTCGACCAGCGGGTCGCATGAGCACAATTCGGCGATGGTGGCAATGTCCTCAAGGCGCGGCCCGTCGTCGAGGAGGGGCAGGAATGGCAGGGACGGTTGCTGTGGGCGGCTTTTGACCCTTTCGTCGCTGAGCATATCCTCCAGGATGTCGAACTGCCCCAGCGGGTCGGCGCGCTTCTTCTCCGCGACGGCCAGCGCATCCCGCTTGCGAACCATCTTGGCAATCGGGAGTGCGCCAGTGATCTTGTAACCATCGAAACTCTCGAAGCTAGACGGCTCCCACTTCAGAACGACCATGTTCACGCATTTGAGGGTCGTCGCCTCGTCGACCTCGGCGCTGTTGTTGTCGGGGGTTGGGGAGAAGGCGGCAGTCAAGGCATCGTCGTTCATGAACGCTAATCTGCCGAGCGCTTGCTGGTCTAGGGGTCGACGCACGTGAAAGTCTCCAGCGGGCGACTTGAAGTTCCTGCGGCGGTGCGCCAGGCAGCCGCCGGCGTCGTGCGGCGGCCGCGCCTTTAAGGCTGATCAAGGGGTGGGCGAACTCAGGCCCCCTCCCGGAAAGGACCTCCAGGTCCCATGGACGATGGGCCATGGACGCCATGGACGCCATGGACCTCCGGACAGGACTGAGAGGACTTCTTTGGTCCTGGAGTCGTAGACCTTAGATGATCCTTACGGTCCCGAGGCCCCCCCTGGCAGGACTGGGGCGTGCTTCCTCCTCCTCCTCCTCCTCCTAAGCCTCCTCCTCCTCCCCCTCCCCCTCCTCCTCCCCGTCCTCTTTCTCCTATTCCCCTCCCCCTCATCATCCTCGAAACACTCGCAGCCGCCTAAATGTGACTCCTCCTCCTCCTCCTCCTCCTCCTCCTCCTTCCTCCTCCAGCCGTTCAGCCTTTGGTTCAAAGGGGTGCAAAAAAGGGGTCCCCGACGCGGCGGCGACTCCTCAATGCCCGATCGGCCGGATCGGGCAGAGAGGAGTCGACCGCCGCGCGCGGACGAGGGACTCCCCGAGACGCCGCAAGAGACCCCCAATAGAGCCCAGGGGGCGACAGGGCGTTCGGCCTGGGTCTAATCTTCATCTTCTAGATAGAACCTGGCCGTGGCCAGCGCCCCTCAGCTCGGCGAACATCACTTGGTCCCTGAGTCGCGCATGCCCCCCTTGGCCGCCAGACACTCCGACGAGTACTACATTGTAAGGAGCACCAACAGGAGCGTCCTCGGCCTGCTCGTCGTTGTAGAGCTCAAAGGTAAGGATCATGTCGAGCAGAGCAACCTGGGACAACTTGGATCGTGCTGCAGTCACTTGTTCCTTGAGGAATGTCATGATCTCCTACCTCAGGTGCCGCTGGAACTTGCGGGTGGCGAGCGAATACTCCTGGGCGCACAGCGCTCCGCATTCGTCTTGATAATCAACTGTCTCTGGCACGACCTCTCCTGAAGGGACGATATGTTCGGCCGGGCTGTGCCACTTCTGAACTGATGTCTTCTGGTTGCTCTTGCTCGAGAACGGAGGAAGGCCGAAGTACGCCGCCTCCAGCACGCTGTCCTGGACGGGCCTGTCTTCGTCGATTGGCAACTCGGTCTGCACGATGTCTTTGCAATGGCAGCCGTTCACCAACGCATCTGCCAATGCATCGGGGGCTGAGAGAGAGCTATGGTTGAGATGCACTGGGCGACCTCCGCCTGGCCCGAAACCCAATGGGATGATGGCGGCGTCGCCGAAGTCGCACGGCTTGACAACGCACGGCTCGATCGCCTGACAAATATTCGGTGCGACGGCGCTTGGGGGCTTCTGGTCATCAAGAGCAAGGACTTGCCGTTCGATGTTCCTCTGGAGAGTTCTGTAGGCAACCGCAGCCTCGCCAGATCGCAAGGATACCTCGTCGTATTCCTCCGGCCGCAGCGCTGCTAACTGCTGGAGCGCCTCCTTGCAGTCAGAGTGCGCGGAGCTGTTCGCCGGATTCCTGTGGGGCCCGAGCCTACGTTCCGCCTCAAGCCAGTCCTTCCGGAACAACTCGCAAGATGACATCTTCTTCTTCCTGCATTTCGGGGGCGGCTCCAGCACGTCGTTCGACGGCAAATCGCCGCCGTCGCCTGTCTCGCCCAAGGCATTGCAACGCGGGGCCCACGCGTGCCTCTCTCGAGTCGCATGCTCTTCCTGAAGCCCACGCCGCAGTAGCAGATCCTCCCGAAGTGTCCCACCATAACTTATAGCAGAAAAATTAGCGAACTCCATCTGCGGGTGCGAAATGCGCCTGTGGCGGCCGTGCATCTTCTCAACCGACGCTATGCTGGACCTTATGCTCCAAGAAGTTGTGAGCAGAGCGGGCCCCAGGTCTAACAACATGTCATCTGCTGAACGGCCCATTCTCCTGCATGTCCGTGCTATGCCAGGGGGCAAGCAACAGCTGTTGGCCTCAAGCAGCTTTTCGGCGACGGACCTGGGGGATGTATGTAATGCCTGCGAAGCATCTGTTAAGCTAACCTAGCCACTGGTCCGGCCCTGGCTGGCATGGCCCCCCTGGTCCAAATCCATAGAAACAAAAAGGCCCCCCCGCTCTCTTGTCTCCCGGGCCCCCCGTAGCAGGAGCAGCGGCAGCGAGAGATTAGCAGTGGGTAGTAGACAGCAAGAGCAGGAAGGGCATAATTAAGTAGGAGGAGCAGGGGCAGCGTTGGAAGAACAGCAGGAGCAGGAGGAGCGGGGGCAGAATGAGAGGGAGGGCAGTCTGAAGGCGAAGGAGGAGGAGGAGGAGACACCCAGACCTAGAGTCTACAGCCCCAGACCGGGATGGGGCCCACGTGGAGCAAGGCGAGGAGGACGAGGAGGAGGGTGCGAGAAGCGGGGGTGGTTCAGGAGGATTGGCCCCTGGGGCCGATCGTATTTCCCATCCGTGACCTCCGCTCAGTGATAGATGGCCTGCCGTCGGCCATCCTGAACGTCAGCAGCGGGAATGACTCGTACACAGAAGCAAGGCGCCTCACAAGCCTAAACTCGTCTGGCTTGATCTGCGCCCACATCTCAAACGACCGCGCATCCGAAAGCTGCCAGATCAACCTCAATCGGGTCCCTGTGACACGGGGTGGGGGAGGGGCGCGGAGAGACGAGGGCGAGGCGGAGGAGGAGAAGGAGGAGGAGGAGAAGGAGGAGACAGTAGGAGTAGGCAAGGAGTAGGAGTAGGAAAGGGCTAAGTAGGACTCGGAGGAGGAGTAGGAGTAGGCTCGGAGTAGGAGTAGGAGTACGAGTAGGAGTAGGAGTAGGAATAGGCTAGGAGTAGGCTCGGAGTAGGAGTAGGAGGGGGAGGAGGACGACGACGACCACGAGGATCCCAAGATCTCCGAGAAAGGAGCTCTCACTCCTGGGCTGGCCCAGAAGCCGCGGGCCCATGGATGGGCTGGGCCTGGATTTCTGAAGGGACCTGGATGGATGGGCCTCATGAGGCCTCCTGGGCGGGCCCCGGGTGGGCCGATGCGCCGATGCCGATGGCTGACGGCCAATGGGCCTGGGCCTGGGCCACGGTCAGGGATGGGCCCCAGGGGCCCAACGACCAACACCTTGAAGCTGAACTCACGGACAGACTCCAGGGGCCTCCAAGTTTTCGCAAATTCTGAATTGCAGATCCTCGGAGATCTCGGATGAGGACGAGGCTCAATCAGTCGATGAGGGGATGAGATGAGGGGTTCACCGCCTGAGCCCGCCAACAAGGTGCTGTAGTATTGCATGGCGGCGACCACTACGGTGCGCTGGCCGTCGACCAGGTCGAGCAGGATCGGCCACCTTCGCCGGGAAGGGGTCGCAGCCACCCTCCTCGCCCTCCTCCTCTGAGCGACCCCGGAGGAGGTGGAGGGGGGTTGGGGGGGGGGGACTCAGGGCCTCAGGGGACTCGTAGGGGTGCGGCATGGCCAGGAGGTGGACAGGCGTTGACGTCGCCATCGCTGTCGTGTTCCTCGCGGTGGCCTTCACTCCCCCCAACCTCCTCCGCCCCCTCCTCCTCCGCCTCCTCCTTTTCCCCCATCTGGGCCTTGAGCAATCGATGGTGCCGTGGGCAACGTTCGGGGGGAAGGCGTGAAGGCACTGCAGCGGCTCTAAGACGACGCCAAGGACGTGCCGGTGCAAACGTTGCGCGGGGTTGGCCAACGTGCGCTGGGCCCTGCGCAACCGTGCCCCGGCTAACGCCCCCCACTGGAGCTCGTCGACGTAAACCTCGTGGTTCACGTTCAAGCGGAGCCGCTCGGATTCTCGCCCCACGCCGCGCGAGGCCCTGCAAAGAATTGCGCGCCCTGGGCTTTGAGCGTCTCGAACATGCCACCTACTGCCTTAACTTTCATGCACTGGTACTCAAACTCCGAGTGGCTGACGAACGCCAAGGTTCGTCTCAAAGCGTTCGGGCGCGCGTCCTGCATCCGGGCGGCGCTGCGCACGGTCCCAACCTTGCCGCGCGATATGTTCTGCATGTCTTGAAACTCGAGCTTCAATTTGCCCTGTTGCTGCCGCTTCCTGGCGGCCGCGGCCCGGACGCCGCGCGACGGGTCCATGCGCAGTGCCTGCGCTGCGTCCCCTGTCGCTCCTCCTCCTCCTCCCCCTCCTCCTCCCCCTCCTCCTCCTTTCATTCTCCTCCTCCTCCTGCTCCTGCCCCTGCTCCTGCTCCTCCTCTTGCCGTCGCTCGGGCGTTCATTCCCAGTGCATTTGTCGGTTTCGTGGGTGTTTCTTCGCGCTCGATGGTCCAGGATGGTCCTCGATGGTCCTCGCCGGGAAACAGCGCACACGTCGGAGCGACGCCACGTCCTCTTCTTGCTGCTGCTGCTCCTGCTCCTCCTCCTCCCCTTGCTCCTCCACCTTCTCCTCCTCCTCTTCCCCCTCGTCCTCCCCCTCCTCCCTCCTCCTCCTCCTCCTCCCTCCTCCTCTCCCCCCCCTCCTCCTCCTCCCCTCCTCCTCCCCCCCCCCCCCCCCCCCTCTTCCCCCCAGGGCACCCCGGCGCGCCCGGCGCACTGCAGCAGGTCGCCCACGAGCGCCGCGTGGCGCCTGATGGGGCGGAGCCACCGTCGCCCCCCGCCCCCCTATGAAGGGGCCCTGGGACACGCAGATAAATACACCAAAAAATTACCCCTATATTACCCCGCTTCCCATATTTCCCATATTTTCCTGGGGGTCGACGATGGCGATTAATTGTGTCTGTGTGTTTCCCCCCCTCCTGGTCCTCATCGTTTCGTCTGCCACATCCCGCCAGGCTCCTCCTCCCCCCTCCTCCCTCCTCCCTTTGTTTCCGCACTTCACCCCGGCGCCTCTTGGCGGCTGTCGCGGCCTCGGCCGCCGACAGCAGCCTGCCCTGCAGCCGGCGCCGCCATTCCTGGGCTGCAACAGTAGTAGTAGTAGTAGTAGTAGTAGTAGTAGTAGTGGCAGTAGTAGCAGCAGTAGTAGTAGTAGTAGTAGTAGTAGGTAGAGTAGTACTAGTAGTAGGTAGCAGGTAGTAGGTAGTAGTAGGTAGTAGTAGGTAGTAGTAGGTAGTAGTAGGTAGTAGTAGTAGTAGTAGGTAGTAGTAGGTAGTAGTAGTAGTAAGTAGTAGTAGGTAGTAGGTAGTAGGTAGTAGGTAGTAGGTAGTAGGTAGTAGGTAGTAGGTAGTAGGTAGTAGTAGTAGTAGTAGTAGTAGTAGTATTAGTAGTAGTAGTAGTAGTAGTAGTAGTAGTAGTAGTAGTAGTAGTAGTAGTAGTAGTAGTAGTAGTAGTAGTAGTAGTAGTAGTAGTAGTAGTAGTAGTAGTAGTAGTAGTAGTAGCATAGTAGTAGTAGTAGTAGTAGTAGTAGTAGTAGTAGTAGTAGTAGTAGTAGTAGTAGTAGTAGTAGTAGTAGTAGTAGTAGTAGTAGTAGTAGTAGTAGTAGTAGTAGTAGTAGTAGTAGTAGTAGTAGTAGTAGTAGTAGTAGTGTAGTAGTAGTAGTAGTAGTAGTAGTAGTAGTAGTAGTAGTAGTAGTAGTAGTAGTAGTAGTAGTAGTAGTAGGCCCGCCCGCCGCCCGCGCGCAGGAGCCGCCTGGAGCTCCTCGGCGGCGGCGGCCTCCTCGAAGACGAGCCCGTCGTCGCCGTCGTCGCCCATGGGCTCATTGGCCAATGGGCCGCTGCGCCGCCGGGGCTCCGGGGCCGCGCCGAGGGGGCGGGGCGGGGGGCAATGCGACGCAAAAGTATAGGGCGGCCCAGGGCGAGACAACGACGACGAAGAGAATGACAACGAAGGACGACGAAGGACTCGGGGAGGGGTCTAGGGGTCCGGGCCGAGGTCCAGAGATCCAGGGGGCCGAGGTCCAGGGAGGACAAGGACGGAAACGCCCCCGTCGCAGCGAAGACCGACCTACGACGACGACGACGACGACGACGAAGACTAACGACAAGTAAGAGGACAACGACGACTACGACGCTGGCCGCTGCCAACTTCTGCGACGCATTGCCCTCCCCCCCGCAGGCGGTCAACAAGTGCCAAAATGGCCTGAACCACAACGACCATTTCAGCAACGCGGCAACCAACTGCCCAACCAACCACCAACCAGACCAACCGACCCACCACCGACCAACCAACCAACTAACCAACCAACCCAACTACCAAACCACCACCCCCGCCACTCGACAACGACCACCAACCAGCGCGAAACATCGAACCACCCAACCCAGCCAACCAACCAACCATCTTCAACCGTCCCCAACGAACCAACCAACCAAACCAGCGCAACAAAACACCAATATCCTCAACCATCCTCAACAAACCGACCATACGTACCCAACGCAGCCAAACTCCACCCCACCGACGCCCATCGAATCACGCGAAAACATACCAACCATCCCAAAACCTCCACCGACAACCCAAATAACCACCACGAAATCAGCAACAAGCAGCGCCACAACGACAACCAGCCAACAACCAGCGACAAAAACCAACAAAAGAGCAACAACAACAGGCGCACAACGGCCGAATGACGACCAACCGACACTCCAAGATGTCAAAAACGGCTTACTGTTTAGAAATCAAGGGTACAAGGGTCTGAACAGGCCCAAAATGCGTGTTGCAAAGAATGTTGACAAGGCCAAAAGGCGTGTTGCAAAGTATGTTGACAAGGCCAAGAGGACTGTTGCAAACTCTCTTGTTACCAGCAGATTTCAAGTTGCAAAAGCAACGAATGACCACGCATTTCAACATCATGGAGGACCCCCCAAAAACCTGAACAGCGTTCCCCACAACCTTTAGGCCGTGTACGGTTTAGACAGGATTCTCTTCTAACCACCTGCTCCCATTCGGGGAGAAGATTAACCCTCCCCCAAGCCCCTCCCCTGGGCAGGGACGGAGCGCCGAGAGTCGTCGAAGCTCCCTTTCTAGCCCAAGATGGCTCCAAGAGAGCCTCAGCGAGCCCAAAATGGCCTCCACGATCGCTCAGGATAGCCTAACATGGCTCAAGATACCTCACAGCATGCCTCCGAGAAATTCCAGCACCGTCCCAAGACGGCTTCAAGTGGCCAAAGAGCCTTTCAACGAGGCCCCCGAAAAGCCCAAATCCTTCAAAAGCCTCAGGAACATGCTTCCCAGAGACATCCGAAGAGACTCCGAGAGGCATTCAAGAAGGCCTCTGGCCCATCTGCTCGCCCATCTCCTCCTCCTCCTCCTCCTTCTTCTCCTCCTTTTTCTCCTCATCCTCATCAGCATATTCCTCCTCCCCCCTCGTCCGCCTTCCTCCTCCTCCTCCTCCTCCTCCTCCTCCTCCTCCTCCTCCAATTCCTCCTCCTTCCTCCCCCTTTTGCAATACGGCGGTTTTCCAGCTTTTTTTCCTCTGCATGCTCCTCTCTTTCCCTGACCAGGGCGACTCGTCCGGGCATCGTCTCTGGATAGACGGTGGTCTTCCCCAGACTGGCTGATTTAGGATGGGCGGTGGGGACTCGCGCAGCGCCAACAATTGTTCAGCGTCATATGGTCCGGCCTCATCGCTCATTTCCCACATGAACTACGCCATCCCATGCAGGCCGCGCATCGCCCCCCCCTTGTCCCTGACAAATACTACTGTGCGCACGCTCGTCACTCGCAGCAACTCAATCCTCGGGAAGCCTGTACAACCAACAAACAACAAACCAAACCGAACAAACAAACAAAATCCACGCGCGCACATGTCGACACATCAAGGACACCAGTCCCGCACGCACTCCAACATAAAAAACAAACATGAGCCTATTCAGCTTGTCGTCACAAGAATCGGAACTTCCCTGCCCGCGCGCAGCTGCTGCACTCAGCGGGAAGCTGTACGATGTCAGCAAAATCGTCGAGAACCCGCATTCTCATCTCACCACGCGGTGCATCAGCACGCGCCCAGTGCACGAACCCGTATCACGTTACACCATGCGGGCCACACGCTCGCGCCACCACGCGTGCGTCGAAATCGGTCCAAAACCATTGGTGTTCGAAACATTGCAAGATAGGGCGATCCAAACATGTACGGAATCCAACACATGGTTTTGTCAACCAAGCACTTGCCAGGGTTATTGGATTCCCGCGCGCGTGCGCACTTCCGCACCATCACCCTGATCAGCGCAGCCGCATTGCGTCGTCGCATCGACAATCTCCGCCACGGTCGCCATCATTACTCAAGCGCCTTCCCCGACACATGGACATCATCATCGTCACCGTCGTCACCAGCATCGGCGCCGTCACTGGCCTCGTCGTCGATATTTCCAGCATCGCCACCACCATCGTTACTCTCATCATTGCTGCCGCCGTTTCCGACGTCATCATCATACCGCGCCCACCCGGGCCACCAGCCCGCATTGAAGTGCCCGCGCGCCAGTGCGGCCTTTGAGAAGCACTGGGAACTTGCCATCGGTAAGCACCATCGCGGCCGCATCGGCTTTGCTACACCAGCTGGCCGCTCTGCGCGCGAGCTTGAGCGCGCCAGCCCGGCGGCCGATTGGCAAACAAATGATTCTCCTTTCTAAAAACATAATAGGATCTCCCCCCCCCCCCCCCGGCGTTATCGACACCCCTTTTCGGGTATGTAAATCGTATATGATTTTGACCACATGTCCATCTTAAATATGAATTTACACTATCCCAGGCCAGCCGGGTTCCCCCCCCTGAGGTTCCCTTGTAAGCAAAAAACACTATGTTGTGTCATCTTTTGTTCTAACATATCATTTTTTCGCGAATCCCTGGCAAACAATGGGACGAAGTTCGCACGCGCGCATCGTCGTGCGCGCATGCCGAAATCCTTTAAAAACAATGGGTGCCGGAAGGATTTCGCAATCGAGTTTCCCCAAAAATATGCAAAAACACAATGTTTCGCAAAACTGATTTGCTAAAACAGCTTCCGCGCGAGCTCTTGCGAACTCTTCAGAAAACCATAGGTTTTTCCAGATTTTCGCAATATGCTATTAAAGGGGCCTCGCGCGCGCATGTCGAAATCTGTCGAACGCCCTTGCGCGTGTGCCGTCGCGAGAATTCTCTGCAAAAAACGGGACGACGTGCAGACGCGCGCGTCGTCGCGCGCGAATGCCGAAAACCTTCAAAACCCATCGGTTTCGGAAGGATTTCAAAATCGTGTGTCCAAAAAACCTACAGAAACCCAAGGTTTCGCAACACGCATTTTCAACAAAAGCGTGCGCGCGCGCTCTTGCGTCGTCGTCGCCGTCGTCGTCGCCGTCCTCCCTCCTCACGCGTCGTCGTCGTCGTCGCCTACGTCGTCCTCTGTCTTTCCTCGTGTTCGTCGTCGTCGTCCTCTTTGGCGTCGTTGTCGTTTCCGTCGTCGTTGTCGGCGTGGTCGTCCCTCCTCCTCCTCCCTCGTCGTCCTCGTCATCCGTCGTCGGCGTCTCGTCGTCGTCCCTCCTATTTCGTCGCCGTCGTCGTCGTCGTCGTTGTCGTCGTCGTCTTCCCTGGTCCCTCGTCGTTGTCGTCGTCGGCGTCGCCGTCCTTCCTCCTTCTTCGTCGTTCGCGTCGTCGCCGTCCTCCCTCCTCCCTCGTCGTTGTCGTCGTTGTCGTCGTTGTCGCCGTCGTCGTCCTTCCTCCTCCCTCGTCGTCGTCTTCGTTGGCGCCGTCGTCGTCGTCTTCGTCGTCGTCGGCGTCGGCGTCAGTGTCGTCGTCGAAGTCGTCGGAGACGTCGTCGGTGTCGTCGTCGTCGTTGTCGTCGGTGTCGTCGTAGTTGGTCTTAAGAGGTTTTGCAAATCAAGTTGCGGGTGGGTTGGTGGGATGTTCGCGCGAGCAGTGGAGATGACGACTTCAAGTTCAGCAGAGTGGATTGCACCACATAGGTTGCGCCACGTAGCTTCCACCGCATGGCTTGCATCACATATTTTTTGTTTTAACACGAAGCGCACCTGGATGAAATCGAGAAGACCTGAACGTGTCTAAGCTCCGTGAGCCACCACGTAAACTCAAACGACAAGAGGCAGAGAAAGACGTAAACTCAAACTCTGCATGGCTTGCATCGCATAGCTTACACATGCACAGTTCAACAACCTACAGTGGGGGATCCACGCGGACAAATAAGTGAATGTAGTTCACGGAATTACGACTCGAATCCCAATACAGAGCTTGCACTCAGGGTTTCTGCGTTACGTATTTCTTGAGGGATGAGATGGATCAGCTTCGCACGGTGCCCGCCCTTGGGTGCTCATGAACGCCTCGTGGGAGGCTTGTGCGCTGGGTGGGTCGGCCAAAGTTTCGCCTGGTGCCCGCCCGTGGGCGCCTCGTGGGCGCCTTGTGCGCTGGATGGGTCAGCCGAAGATCCACCGTGTGCCCGCCCATGGGCGCCTCGTGCGCTGGGTGGGTATACCGGGTTCTGCCTGGTGCCTGCCCGTGGGCCCCTGGTGGGCTCCTCTTGTGCTGGGTGGGTCAGCCGAGGTTCCGCCTGGTGCCAGCCGGTAGGCGCCCATGAGCGCCTCGTGAAGTCTCGTGGGCGCCTCGTGCGCTGGGTGGGTCAACCGACGTTTCGCCTGGTGCCCGCCCGTGGGCAACTCGTGCGCTGGGTGGGTCAGTCGAGGATTTGCCTGATACCCGCCCGTTCGCGCCTCGTGGGCGCCTCGGGCGCTGGGCGGCCGCATAGCTTGCACCACACAGCTTACACCACAAAGCTTGCACCACACAACTCACACCTCATAGCTTACTTCGCATACATTGCACCGCATAGCGTACACCACATGTTAACCAACGTGGAGACTAAACAATAACGTCTTACACTGTGGATGTGTCAGTTGTTTTTGTGCAAGCATGAGTTGTAAGCTAGACTGTGCAAGCTATGCGGTGCATGCTGTGGTGCAAGCTATGCTGTGGAATCTACGTGGTGCAGTCTACGCGGCGCAAGCTGTGCGGTCCAAGCTATGCGGAATAAGAAATGTAGTGCAACCTACGTGGTGCAGGCCATGTGGTGCGAGCTATGTGGCGCAAACCAGGTGGTCAAATCTGTGTGGTGCGAGCTATGGTGCAACCTATTTAGTGTATGCTTTGTGGTGCAAGCTCTGCGGTGCACCCTATGTTGTGGAATCTGCAAGATGCAGCCTGCGTGGTGCAAGCTATGTGGTGTAAGCTACGTGGTGTGAGCTATGTGATGCAATCTACGTGGCGTGAGCTTTGTGATGTTGAGCTGTGTGGTGTGGCGACGGACGGGCATGGGGCCGCCGGGCATGGGGCGGCGACGGACGGGAACGGGGCCGCCAGGCCAGCAGACGGGCCCAGTTCCTCAGACAGCAAGTAAGCACCCCTATACGTACCAGCACTGTCAGGGAATAGCTTGCACCACATAGCTTGCACCGCATCGTTTACCCCTACACGATACTGCTTGCATCAAAAAGCTTGCATCACTTGGCTGGCATCACATATACAGCGAATAGTTCCTACCACAGAGATTGTACTACATGGCCTACACAACTTTGCGTCCACCACATCGCTTGCACTGCTTGAACTGTTTTTGTCATTGCAGGGAACGGACTTGCCTTGCATTGAGCCCACTTGCATTACATGGCTGGTACGGCGAATTGGAGTATGAAGAAAAGTCATGTCACATATAAATGATTCGCTACGTAGCGCATGCACATCACAGTGGCATGAGAAATCCTCGGGAGGTACTTAATTGGCATGCCTTTAGCGTATCGCCTCTCCGTACCAAGCCTTGAGCTTCCACGAATATCATGCGCACGGAAAGCATGTCTTGATATTCCCAACCACCATGGCAGGCCCATGGCAACGTCAAATAAACTGATTATGCGCACTCAGGGTGATCTGTTTGAGCTGGCCTCCTTCTCCATGATCTACTATTCCTCCTCATCCTCCTTATCCTCAACCTCCTCCTCATCCTGGAAGGAGTAAGGAGGTCCGGGAGTAGGAAGAGCACAGCGTGTGGGAGCTGTGCGCAGCGTGCTCCTCGTTTGGGGGAGGGTCAGTTTCATAATCGTAACCATTATCCTCATCATTGTCGCCACCACCATCGCCAGCACCATTCTGATCGTGGCCGTTGCCGCCATCGTCCTCGTGCTCATGAATATAATAATCATCATGATGGTGGTCATCACCGTCATCATCACCACCGTCATCATAATCAACATCAAAAGCATCATACGAGTTATTATCATCATCATCATCATCATCATCATCATCATCATCATCATCATCATCATCATCATCATCATCATAATCAGCAGCAGCAGCGGCATCATCATCACCGCCATCATCAGCAGCATCATCATCATCTCACCGCCACCACCACCACCACCACCACCACTACCACTACCACCACCACCGCCACCACAATCACTATGATCAGCAGCAGCAGCAACATCCTCATCATCCTCATCATCCGCATCATCTTCATCATCTTGGCCATCATCGTCATGGCCACCATCATCACACTCATCATCCCCATCACAGTCATCGTCATCGCCACCGTGACAATCATCCCCCCTGCTTATCCTCCTCCTTCCCATCTTGTAGAATCCTGTCGCTGCGTGTACCTCCCAAGACGCTAGGAAACAGCCAGGGCCACCCCTGCGAAGTACAGCCACCTGCGGGGACTTTCCACTTCCCATGGAAGAGCCACGTCTTACAGTCCTCCTCCGCATCCTCCTACATCCTGCCCGTCTAAAGGACGGAAACACATGCAGTACACAAATGTGGCTTTTCGGCAATCCGCCCGGATCTTGGGTCGGCGATGGAAGCCCGCCCCCCAGCGCGCGAAGCGCGCCAGAGGCACCTCCAGAGGCGCTGGCTGCCTGGGGGGATCCAGCCCCAAGCCGAGAAAACATCTTGGACATTGCATATGTAGTTGATCCGCCTTCGACCATCGTCCTCCCGGCTCCTCCTCCTCCTCCTCCGCCTCCGCCTCCGCCTCCGCCTCCTCCTCCTCCTCCTCCTCCTCCTCCTCATGGAGACACCAAGCAGAGTCCTCCGGCACGCTCTGCTTGATGAAATCGAGCTGGGCCTCGCTCATCGAGCCCCACCACACGCCTGAACACACTTCAGCAGCGCTGGCGCTCCTCCTCCTCCTCCTACTCCACCTCCTCCTCATGCTGCTCCTCCTCCTCCTCCACCACCTCCCCCTCCTCCTCTCTACCTTCCTCCTCGTCCTCCACCGCCTCCTCCGCCTCCTCCGCCTCCTTCTCCACCTCCACCTCCTCCTCCTCCTCCTCCTCCTTCTCCTCCTCCTCCTCCACCCCCTCCTCCTCCTCATTCTCCCCCTTATCCTTCGACCTCTCATCTTCCCTCGCTTCCTCCTCTCCTCATTCTCCCCATCCTCATCGTATGACCAGATGGGCCTACGAGCCGAAGATAGCCTGATCGGACAAAAACGGACAGCGCTAAGTTGATCCACTGGGCTTGTAGGGGACAAGATAAGAAGGATGATGGCGACGACAAGGCGGCAGATGACGAGCACGACAGCGTTGAGGACGGGGAGGGCAGCGAGGGAAGCAGCAGGACAACGAGGAAGACAAGCACAAGAACAAGCAGGAAGAGGCGGAGGAGGAAGAGCACGAGCAGGAATGAAGCGGAGGAGGAGGAGGACGACTACGACGAAGGAGGACAATGAAGAGCACGAGGAAACGGGCATCGAAGGAGGGGGTATCCTCACGAGTTGTTGAAGCTGCCCTGGGGGCCGGTGGGGCCATCTGGGGCTATCTCGGGATATCTTGGGGGGGTGCTCTTGGGCCATCCTGGCGCCATCTTGGGATGGCTTGAAGCGCTCTTGGGTCGTCTGGGGGCCACTGGGGCGCTCTTGGAGGCCTCTTCGGGCCCTCTTTTGTGTCCTCTGGGGTACCTTGTGAAACTCTTTGGCCACGTATGATCCTATGAGCCTAAGGGCTGAAGAACATCTGCCACCGTGCCTGCACGATGTGGAAGGTCTAGAAAGCCAAGCGCTGCTCTACAAGGTTGCTGCGCACGAATAAGAGCCCCCAACAACCGCATGCATACTCTCGTAAATAAATATTAGTCCGCGCTCCCGAGGCCACGATCCCTCGGAACAGACAGTGCGTCCGCGGCCCGAGCTTCCAAGACGGCCTAGGCAGGCAACCAAGGCGCCCAAGATGGCCCAATATGCCTCGAAGACGGGCGAAGATGGCCCCAAGGCGGCCGAATCCTTACCCCAGGACGGTCCAATATGCCTCCAAAGGGGCTCAAAAGGGCCTCAAGAGGACTCCCAACAAGGCCAGGAAAACCCAATCAGTGATGCCCCAATGGTGTTCGAATGGGATTCGCAGTCTCGATGTTTCAGGCAGCCGTCAGCTCATGACCGCCCAAGACGCCTCAGGATGGCCCTGAGACGGCCCAAGAGACCCCACGCGAGCCCACAGATGGCCCAAGAGGACCCCACAAAAGCCCAAGAAACATCCAAGACGGCCCCAGAACGGCCCAAGAGGGCCTCCCGTGGGACCCAAGACGGCCTTCGAAAGCCCTTCGACTGCCCAAGGCGGCGCCAAAATGGCCCACGACGGCCCCCAGGCACCCACCATACGGCACAGAGAGCCCCACGAGAGCCCAAGAGAGCCCCACACCGGCCTAAGAG